>VXCM01005476.1:0-57377 GCA_014773175.1 Lucifuga dentata
TAAAAAAAAAAAAAAAAAAATTACTTTGGAATAATTTGTCACAATAACAGAATTTCTATACATTTTATTGTTTTGATTTTCTGCAGTCATTTGGCATACCACCAGGGAGCGCTTCAAGTACCACCAGTGGTACAGGTACCACAGTTTGAGAGGGTTGTAATCTATTGATCTAAGAGGAAAATTAGCAGAAAATGTATTTTGCACATAAATGATTTGATGTTGAGAAGCTGATCAGCATAGGTAGAGTTTAAAGGACCATACCGGTGGTTTTTGCATGTTTTAGCCCAATAAATGTTATCTGCATAGCTGTTACACGACTGCGAACCATATACTTTAAGCATAGTGCAATGAACTGAAACCTATGGTTCCTTGGAAGGTAGGAAAAATAATTCAAAAATGTATCGCTCCAGTAGTATGTTTTGGAAAATGTGGGTTGTATTTATTGGGTCCATACATGCAAAATCAAAGATACAGTCCTTTAGCAAAGTCTTACAATTATCACACCAGTCAAAATGTTCAACCCTGATCACAAACGTTCAGCACAGCGAACATTATGCAATCCTATTTTTATAGCCGACCCTTTTCCACCCTGTCAAGTAGGAGGACTGTCAATTCTACCCAGCCGTGTCGGGTTTCCACTCTTGCCCAGGTCGCTGCTCCTCTCCCACCACAGATCCTGTGTGCTATTAATATCAATAAGCTGCAGGTTCCGTTTCCCCGGACAAAGACAAAGGGAGAACGGAGGAGATGAGCGAGGGTACGAACCAATACCCTCACACCTCATTTGAAGGGGTTGCCATTTACTACCACCTGTGCCATAAAACAGGAACATTTTGGACATGAACTCACACACATCTTTCACACATGCCTCCATTAAATGCTCAGGAAACTATAGATCCGGTCACATCAAGCCTTGTTGGGCTGATCGTTCAATTACTTGCAAGTGCTTTTGAGTAAATAACATCGTTGAGACTACTAGAAATGAACAGGCTACTTCAAGGACACAGAAACCTGAAAACAGCCATAATTTTATTTATAAGGCTGTACGTTGAACTAGTGACTCAGACACTTTGAGTAAACAAGCAATTGGCGTTCTGCATGTGAACCAAACTCCAGCTACTGAAGTAACCACACTCAACTCCAAAACACAATAAACTGTATTTATTACACAACCTCGTCCCTCATTTAGCGTGCAGAATTTGCAATTATGCACGCTACAAGTGAATCAACCTTCAACTGCAGCGTATGTTATCAGAATTCTGGACATCTAGTAGTCGTGCAAACCCACTGACATCTAAACGCCACACACTGAATCTGCCAGTCACTTTCAGAACACACCTACGAACGCACACGCAGGGACATGCACGCACGCACGTCCAATAACGTCCCATAAAAGGCAAGAGAGGAGGAGGAGGAGGAGGAGGAGAAGAAGGAGGAGAGAAAATGTAATGAAATCTTTACAGACTTACCCATGTAAACTGAGGCAGACTTAAAAAAAAAAAAAAAAAGCTATATGATAGCGATTCCCTCCAAGCAGTGTTCTGAAATCCACTTGTGAAGAAGAGGAGAAAGCTGCAAGTGAAAGTGTCAGGCATGAAGTAGATGAAGTATAGCGTGGTAGTTGAGTGTGTGTGTGTGTGTGTGTGTGTTTGTGTGTGTGTGAGAGAGAGAGAGAGANAGTTGAGTGTGTGTGTGTGTGTGTGTGTGTTTGTGTGTGTGTGAGAGAGAGAGAGAGAAGGAGAGAGTGAGAGAGAGAGAGAGCTGCAGCATGCAACGTTGAGAGGGACTGGAGGTATGTGGTCTAAACACAACAAAAGCCGGTGCCTTGCTCTAGATTAAATATGCAGGAAGAGGCCCCTTTGCATAAACACAAACACTCAGCAAATGAAGAACTGGCACAGACCAGATGCCTGCTGAGAGCCCTACCTGTCCCGGCCTCTTTTAATTAGACGAGAGCAGGCAGAACAAATGAACATCAACATGGTACACAAGGCAGAACAAAAGGGAGGAGGGAAAAAAAAAAAAGTTAAATAATTCCTCAATCCTCAAATGTGTCCTCAATGTAGAGAACTGAAGATCATGTGAAAATTTTAAAAAAAGTCATCAGCTTTTATTTTTGTCATGCTGCTAATAACTTCCCTGCTCTAACCAGAGTCTAACCATAAAGACTTCAACTTGAACCTGTTTAATTACAACCAGCAACTCTAATTAAAATTTAAAACAGCTAATTTAATTAATTAACTGGGTCATTTTTTGGTGTGGGTTTTCATTAAAACGTGATTGGGATTTTTTTTTTTTAAATACACCTTGTGATTCCTTTAAATCTGCTGCTCCTCTAGACACCTCCTAGTGGAAACTGGAAAAATTAAAAGTGAATTTTTAAAAGGCTGAAAATTTGAGACCAAGTGATCCTCTCATCCTTTTCCTCTATCTACCTCCCTTTCTTTCTTTGAGAATCGGAATGCAGACGTGTGCGACGTTGGGGGAGAAAACTGCCGTCAGGGCAAAAAAAATAAAAAAAAATAAAAATAAATAAAAAATGGATGGAAGCTGAGCCTGTGCAGAAAATCTGGAGGCTGGCGTCAGACGCTGAGTGACACATACTGATGCGGCCAGTCAAAGATGTCATTTTCATGTGAAACCCTCTCAAACGGATCGGGGNGGGGGGGGGGGGAGGCTGTAAATGGGGAATGAGGCAGAAAGTGAGGGGTGAGAGAGAAAGAGAGAGAGAGAGAACAGAGAGCAGAAATGAGACCTCTGGAAAATAAACAGGGTGTAGGGTTTCAAAGGCGAGGGGGGGACACAGGCATTCCATTGTTCAAGCCAATTATCAGTGGAAAATAATAACAACAGATGGATCCAGAGCGGCCAACTTGCGCTGGAGCACCCTGGCGCTGGAGAACAGATGATGAAATGTGAGAGGGGATGGGGGAGTGGGAGTGGGAGCTGCTGCCCCCACAGTCACACACAGCTCCACACACCACATGTGAACTTCCACAAGGACAGTTTACTACGTGCTCTCCGGCCATGTGGCTTCGGCGTAACAGGCGATGGCTCATTCAACGCCTCCGTCTGAAGCCACGTGATACGTGTGGCTTCCCGTGTTTCCGTATGATAAAATTCAAATCTGTGAATACCTTTAAGGTTCCACACCGAAGGGTCGTTTGTAGATGAACACGTGCTCGTTTCTGTCTGCGGCTCACAGCGAGCTGCAAGCACAACGCCATAACAACAGTACAAGGTTCTTCTTTTTCAGTACAAGATTCCTTTTTTTTTTTTTTTTNCTTTTTTTTTTTTTTTTCAGAGACAGACATCATTGACTCTGGCTTCATTCAGAGATCCCTCATATCAGCCTCAGACTGACAGGCAGGGGAGGGAGGGGGCTTCAACCTTAAAACAAAACCAATTCTCTGTGTGCCTTGTCAAGAGTGGGAGATGTCTGCAGATAGCAGTACAAAAGATCTGCCCTTCCTTTTCACAAGGAAAGAGAAGTTTTCGTTTCATTAACTCCGGACTAAAGCGTAATTATCTCCCTATAGACCTTAATCACCAGCAGAAGGATAACAGAACAAAAAAGCAGTTTCTACTTCAGTCATTAAAGTTTTTTTTTGTTGTTACTCTTTTTTCTCACCCTTGCACTTCAGATGAGCCATCAAATAATGCAAAAGTATCACGAGGGCATAAGAAAAGTCCCTTTTTCTGAAAATTGTCTGTTTCTGAGTGTGAAAGTGGCCAGTCATTTACTTCAGATTTTGTCTTTGGGCGTACCATCTTTGGCTTTTCTTTATCTGTTGTTCAGCTTGATGACCGATGGAGGCCGCAGAGAGCAGAGGGCAACATAACGGGCGGACTGACCTTTGATTCCTACACTGTAAATCCCCAACAGTACAAACCACTCAGAAAAACTGAGTAAGGAATACTCAAAAACCCTGCAAAAGTTAATACAACTTANAGTACAAACCACTCAGAAAAACTGAGTAAGGAATACTCAAAAACCCTGCAAAAGTTAATACAACTTAAAATCTTCGAGAATTTTTAAGTACTGTTAACTACTGCAGGAGTTTAGGCTGGTTTAGAGTACTAGTGACTCAACTGTTTTGAGTTAAATGACACACATGACTCTGCTCTGATTCTCCCAACATGCCTTGCAGTATTCTTACATGCTTTGAGTTCTAGTTCTGTTGTAAATATCTGTTATAATCCTTTTTGTGAATATTTAGCTTTGTGTAAGTGTATTTGTTGCTGTAGTTTGAGTTACATTTGAATGCTTTCTACTTTTTGGTGTGTAACCATCAGAGTGTCTTTTCTGTTAGTGACCTCCCTGCTGCATGTCACTGTAAGTTTCTGATTATATCGCTCTCTTGTTGTTGGAGCTTTAATGAGCTTTAATAACTGAGGGACTTTTCATTCAGCAAAGTGTTTCCACTTTGTTCACTGAGAAGTCTTCCTCTACACTCTTCACACACTGATAGGTGTGTGAGCAGGGCATTCCTGCAAAAGAGCATTTGATGCTCAGTGAGCTACCCCTGCATAAATAAAGGTTAAATTAAAAAAAAAATTAAGTAATAAAATGCATTTTTTGGGTAACTGTGATTCTGAACCTGTTTTTAAATAATTTAAGTTGTAATTGATTTAAACTTAAAACAAATGACTTGGCTTAACTTGGTTTATTTAAGTAGCAATAGCAAACTATATCAGTACGCAACCAAAAATAGTTAATTCAGGAGTAAGTAAATTACTTGAGTACAGTAAACTCAATTTTATTGAATTGAATGAAAGTCTAACTATTAAGTTTGGAAACTCAATTATTTTAGGTAATCGGTTTCCACAAATATTTTGAGTAGATTGAACTAGTTGGGGTTTACAGTGTACATACAGGTCATTGCAACGGAGAATTTCTATAACACTTGAAATAAAATGAGGTTGAGCACAAAGGCTGCATTTACACTACAAGTCTTGATGCTCAATTCCGATGTTCTGCCTGTATCCGATTTTTTGTCAGCGTATTTACATTTTCTTTTTTAAGAGGCTCATGGTATTTACACGGCTTTGGGTGGAGTTTTGTTGTAATCGCAGCTGTTATCACACACAAACATGACTATTTGACATAAACACACATCAGTGTGTCTGATATATGTAGTATGTCCTCCATTTCTGTTTACAGAGAGTGATTANTAAACACACATCAGTGTGTCTGATATATGTAGTATGTCCTCCATTTCTGTTTACAGAGAGTGATTATTGTATTGATCGCTTACATCATCCATATGCAGATAAGATAGAACATGACGGAGTCGGAATGGGAAGGAAATTCCGATCTGTGTATTTAGACATCAGTCGCATTGGTGGGTATCCGATTTATTTCCACATATTGAAGTGTCCCAAATCGGATCTGAGCATATCCGATTTCATGTGGCTTTTTACCATTTACATCTTCAGGAAACGTANATCGGATCTGAGCATATCCGATTTCATGTGGCTTTTTACCATTTACATCTTCAGGAAACGTATCCGTGTTGCATGTGCGCAAAAAATCGGAATCAGGTCGCACGTGTGTGGTTGTGTAAATCCAGCCAAAAAGACTGTTTTGTAACTGTACATGCTGAAAACGACTAACACTGCTTGGAGGTGCTTGTGATGTTATACCCCAAGTGACAAATCCCTGAAGGACCGCGCAGACAGCTTTCTGAGGGGAAAAAAATGGAAAACTTTGCCTAGATTTAATTAGCTTATGAGAAATAATTGCCATTAGCAAATCTCGTCAAATGGGGTTGAGGCATTTTGCTGGGAAAAAAAAAAAAAGGCTTATTTTTGGACGGTGAGGAGACAAAGGGTTTTTAAACAGGAACTGGCGGGCCATCAGCCATTTTAGTACACTGACACTGAGGTCGAGTTAATTAGACTATTGTCATTTTAATCAGGACAGCTCAGCGGCCGTCACTTCCTGAAAGAGCCAGTGGACTTTAAACGGTTGAGGGATTTTTGTATGCGTGTATGTATGTATGTGCGTGTATGCGTGTTGAGCCCGAGGTGTCACCCAGCGATGGCTTATGGAGTATGTGCTGGTTCTCTCACATGCTTAGAACATTAATGAGCTGGAGACTCACCAAGGAAACAAAGGAGCCTGGAGGATCACCAGGGGAAACTACTCGCCTTTGCTCTACTCATGTCTTTGTTCATTTGAAAATAATTTAAATATCAAATATTTGAAATAATTTGCTTCTCCCTGGCTATCAGATTTTGGATAGTGACTTTTTCATGTCTCCGTTATTAAGTTATTCGCTCGTATTACCATTTAAAACGTAATTAATATAACCATATTTTCAAGGTGCTTAACATTATGTTACAACAATGGCTGATTTTTTTTTTCTGATTTCCATATATTATGAATACAATGGGAAGTGTGTAATAACAAACAGATGAATGGCGAGTGATTTATCAAACGTTTGATAAATAAGTTTATTCAAAAGAGAGAATAATGGTGTGGATTTAAGTTCACTTTTTGAACCCTCTAATGAAAAAAAAAAAAAATCAGAACATCTATAGTATAGACATAGTACAGCTAGTTTAGACTGAGAGCTCACTATTTGATGCCAACTAAAACTACAAGGTTTAGGTTCAATCGTACCGTTGTTTCCGTCCGTGGTACCGTTCATTTGGACAAGTCTCAATTCAGAAACCGCCTTAACTCCTCACCAGAACAATCATGCCAATTTCTGAACAAAGAGCGGTTCATGTGTGGTGTAAACGTGATCCAAACTAATCTAACTAGTTCTGAATCAACTCTCGATTTATCGATTGATCCAGAACCAGAGAAAAATCGACATAACTGTGGTTAACATTAACTTACACCTTTGATTATAAATCAAACGGATGCCATGAAAATGTCATGTCGAGCTAACACGTTATCACACTAATATGTTAGCACAATGTTGTATGTGATCAAAATGTGCTCCACGCTCCTGTCCGCTGTCTGAAGGCAGCATGTTTTCTTCACACAATGTGAAGCAATATGTCGGTTTACAGACTCTTGAAGTGCGTTCAAAGTTGTCTTTCTGTTTGTTTGCTATATGACCCAAATTATGACTATGATGAGAAATATATGGCAGTTCTATCAATGATCCATGTTATATGGATATCCTGGCAGAGTAAACTTCTTCATGTTTTGATTTCCTGTCTCCATACTTTTCTGACCAATGAGCAGAGCGACTGCTCTCACATGGCTTTTGATTTATTTTTCTTCACTTGGAATTTTTCTGTGTGAAACCGAACGCAGCCTACAGAACTCAAATACAAATCTTAAAGGTCCACAAAGAAAATTTTCAATAAGACAAAGGTCTGTTTGTTAAGGTCAACCCATCATTGTCATGGAGATGACAGGACGCTGAATGTGACTGGACCAAACCAAAGCAGAGTAGACATTCTCGCACAGACACGGAGCAGTCGGACATTCAGCGGAGAATTTTGACTTGTTGTGTCTCAGTGATGTCTCGCAAAGTACAATTTGCTCAGAGTCCAGAGACAGTTGTGGTTCAGTCCGGATCCAGACCGGAGTCCGGACTTTGAGGATTACTGACTAGGATTACTTACTAGTCCTTTTGGTCTGATTCGGAACAAAGCAAAAGGACTCCAGCTCTGAAAATGCCCTTAGAGCAGTGTGTCTGGAGGGACCTGCCCAATATTAACACAAAAACATCTTTGCAATGTTTTCCCTGGATATACTTCAGGTCATTTGTGGACTTGGTGACAAAGGTAACCTGCAGACATGCTGGTGAACTTTCCCCTGTGACACTGCTGTCAGCCGCAGGGCACGACCGGCCGTTGACATTAACCACGCATCTGAGCACAGAGTCGACTACCGCAACATTTCATATGCAGCGACCTCAAGGGAAACGTCTGCATTCAAAGGAATCAGGGCAGTCCGAGCACATTTGACTCCATGCTGCTTCTTATTATGTCTGTTTATGATTATATTAATAGTTCTGTAAGTTCATCGTTTTTAACATTGGTCATTAATTTTTCACGTGGAGTTAATATTAATCTGATCAGAAATTATCTTCCTTCAATAATTCAATATATGTATTAATAATTCAAAAAGAAGAGTTTTTCAGCATAGCAGAGGAAAAAAACTGAAGACAGATGTTCAGTAACTAAATGTAGGAAAAACTAACTGAGAAAAGTCCCATCAAATTAAATATATCATTCATAATACCAATAATTTGATATGATACAAATATCATAATACATGACAATATTTTGGGGTAATGAATGATGTGCCAAATTTTCAAATCATGTGCCACAAGAATAAAAGGTAGGGAAAAAAACATGGCTGAAAGCGGTTCAGCGCTTTACGAATCAGTTCCTAAAAAGGAAGCTACCTCTGTTGTTTGGAAATGGTTCGGCTACAAAGCTAACTGGCTAACTGCTAAAGGTGGAAACACAACAAATTAATTTCTACACCTGAAGTAGAAACACCTGGTGAATACCAAGAAAGTCTCAAGTCATACTGACTCGAGACGCAAAACAAACAGGAAGTGATGCTGACTCAGTCAAGCATAGCTGGAGGTTAGCTAGCTGTACTTCCTGTGACAGAACAAGCTAACGGTGGAGTGAAACTAGCGAAATGGTGGCTTTTTATCAGCACTGACTTGTTGTGATGTATAAACAGTGTTAGCTTAGCTGCTACGCTAACTTCAGCTGAGTTACTGGCTTGTTGTGGATTTGGACTTCAGAGCGTATTTAAGTTTAGCGTCAGAGGCTAATTAGCTCTGGAGGGAAAATTATAACCTGTTAAAGATCAGATCTGATGACATCATCAGTCGTTTTATTTGGTTTTATACAGTTCTGAAGAATAGAAGGTCAAGTTAATATGAGTTATTGTTTACAACCTAAAATATTACAGGATTTAGATATTTCTGCTTGTAATGAAGGGAAACACTCTATCTACACTTTTACACGTCTTAATTTTTTACTCATGTTATTACAGTTTGCAGTACTGTTTACTTATGGAATCATCTATACAACGTTGTTTAGTATTACACTGTTTGTGTCATCTTCAGTATTATCGCACAAACACCTCTTCTTCTTCTTCTTCTTCTTCCGGCTTTCCCTTCAGGGGTCACCACAGCGAATCATCTGCCTTGAACACAAAGTATATCCACCTTTCTTCTTTGCATCATGTCAGCCAACTCTCTAGCTTTTCCTGTCATAGTCCCAACATTCATAGTCCCAACATTCAAAGTCCCTACTCTCATCCCTAGACTCTTGCCTTTCCTCTTTTCTCTCTGCCTACGGACACGCCTTCCTCCTCTCCTTCTTCGACCAACAGTAGCCCAATTTCCACCAGCACCCTGTAGGTCAACAGTACCGATGGCGGTCGTTGTTAACCCGGGCCTCGACCGATCCGGTATGGAAGTCATAGGAATGATTCGCATCTTTGCTTTGGCATAGGTTTTACGTCGGATGCCCTTCCTGACACAACCCTCTGCATTTATTCGGGCTTGGGACCGGCACAAGGTGGACACTGGCTTGTGCCCCCTTGAGGCTGCATTCATCGCACAAACACCTCGAGACATCATTTTATACCACCCACCCCTACTTCGGCAAAATCTAACATCCCAGTGTCATACGAGCAGCTAATCAGACATTAAAGATATAAAACAAATGGACAATCATCAAAAAAAAAAATCTTTCCCATCTCACCTTAAACAGTTTTTTTAATCCATGCTGGACAGAACCATTGGCCACAGGTTGCTGTATCCACTCATGTACATGTGGAGATAAAGAAGACGTAGGCTGTGAAGCCTCGGTGCCATTAAAAGCCCTGCGCTTCCCGAGTTCCTCCATGAGAGATTTACAAGGGATTAGACGGTGAAATAAAGGCTTAATCTTTATTTGACAAAGAAGCCAATCTCTGGCTCAGTGGTCAGCCCTTGCGGTAGGCTAGATGCTGCTACACACCTCAGGCTTGTTTAAAACCACATTTAGGATGTCTCAATCTAATTATCATGCTAAAAACTAAAAACATTCACTGTAATTTTTCAGGGGAGCAAAATTCACAAAGACGTATTCCACAAATTCTCTCCTATGTCAGGTCGCAGCCTTACCTGCACGAGTCCATCTTACTGGTTATTTCCTTTTGCAATTTCTTTTCTTTTTTTTTCTTTTTTTTTTTGTCAAATTATGCCTGATTGAAAATCTAACCAATTTCCCTGTGCAGGTTTAATGGCAGATGGAAAGAGATATTTCAGGGAGATGTATAGTGGACTGATAAACTATTAATCACACTGCTGGACAATGACACCTGCTAAATTTAAACACAAGGTGAAAAAGTGTGAGGTAACAACCCCCTTTTTTTCCTCCATAAATTATTCATAACGGGGAGCTGTTATTACATAGCATATAGAATTAGAAGTTGCAGATTCCACTTAATTACAGTGCGCATTCATACAGATGTCACAGCTCAGACCGGCAATCCTTCACCATGTTTAACCCTGTCAGAGAGTGACCGGGGCCTTCGTCTGTCCTTCTGTCCCTCTTCCTCCCTCTGTCCCTACCTGGACATCCTCAGTGTTTCACCTACAGACTCAATCCCAACATGAGGAAGGGTAGAGCGGAGAGAGGAAGACCTGGGTGTTTGGTCTAATGTATTCTTCTGGAAGAAAATTAGTACAGGACTTTGAAGAAAACACCCTGATCGTGAGGACATCTTTAGTTTTCGCAGTAAATTCCCACACATCACCTGACAATCAAATCCTGGAAGCCGGTACTGACACGCCATTGTAATATTTTTTTCTGATGATGTTTTTTTTGTAGGTGGCACTATTTTCTTTTCCTGTTTGGCCATGGTGGCTACTGCTGTTTGGCTTAACTGTAATGTTTGCTTTATTTATTCCTGCGAAGTCATTGTTGCTGTTGCTGGAAATGGAAAATGCATCACCGTCAGAGTGTTTAGACTGAGGAGGCAATTCATGAAACACAGTGCCATATTTAAAGCGCTGATAGCAGCAAATAGCATCATGCAAACATGTTCCCTTATTCATTCATGTAATGTTACCAGCCTCTTTTAGCTTCTGACTTGAAAGAAGCTTTAACTATAACATTTCCTTATTTACTGTACATTATTTATTTTATTATTATTATTATTATTATTATTACATGTTGGGGAACCAATATAAATTTCAAAGGTTTAAATTCTCTCTCTCTCTCTCTTGAACTAACATGTCAATTTTGCTTTGACACTAGAGGAAATATGAAGCTTCTTATCTATGAAACATCTCATTAACATACCGATCTTCATTAGTTTTTACATGTGATGCCCCGAAAAATAGAGTGTCAATAATAGGACAATGTGCAGAATATTAAAAATATTCTTGTTTTGTTTGCTGGAAAACTAATTTATGATATTAAGCCGTGGACAATATTCTTACAATACTGACTTCACAGAATACTTTAAATTTACATCACAAAGTGTAGATCCTAAGGAGGAGATAAATCTGAGCAGTTATTTGTGCAAGTTATTTCTCTTAGGGAAATCTTTGTACAGTATCAAAGGAAATTCTTATTTGAGGAGGTTTATGCAGTTAGGGGTGTAAAGAACGACAAGTGTAAAAGATTTTGTAAAACATCTTTTGTGTTCCATAAATTAAAGGACCATACCAATCATTTTGCATGTTTGAGCCTAATATATTCAGTTTTCATACATGTAACGTTACTGACAATCATTTCCCAAAGCATACTACTGTGAATTAAAAATGTTTTTCCTACCTTCCAGACCTCCACTGGTTTCAGTTCATTCTGCTATTAAAATCAACTTGTTGATACTGTAAACGTTCTTGGGATAGGTAATCCATCATCACCAACAAGACGTGTATTCAGGTTTTTTTAGAAGTTATGTAATTTTAGTGTTTAAGCTCAATAAAAAGCGTGGAGTGAATGTATGCCTCCACCGGGGAATATAGTCCCAAAAGAAGACCTGCGTTTATGGAAAAATTTAAAGGACCGTGACTTCATAAGGCTGTGTAACTATTAGCAGGAGAAACATGGATTTTTAAGGTGGGTGTATCACTTGAATATTTGATTTTGAAAGATTAAGAGATTTAGCAAAATATCAGGAAAGCTGAAATACGGTTTTATCCTTTGGGAAATGATTGTCAGTAACGTAACATGTATGAAAACTGAATATATTAGGCTCAAACATGCAAAATAACCAGTATGGTCCTTTAACATCAGGAAGTAGACATTACATGTCACAACAGACATTTAATGACAATGTTCTGGATTATTACATTAAACTGGCTTTTATCAACTATGTGGTAGATTTGGTTTAATAGAACCAGCGTATAAAGTTCAGACAGTTATATTCCATTTCCATAAAACTGGCAGACAAAGGCTTTGTTTGTGTTCTCACTATCTCTCCCCCACTTTTCCTTCTATCATCCCGAGCTCGATGCAGCAAACAGGGTTGTATGCAAATACTAAAAGCCATAATGCATCATATTGTTTGGTGTTAACATTTGAATATTAAAATGGTGTGTTTTAGATCTAGATATTCCCGTTTCAATTTCCATAGCATACTGAATGCAGGCAGTTAAGTCTGACCACGCAGCAGGTTGAGGACTTTGCGAGTAGATTTGCATCTTTTCTACTATCATTCACCTGATTACATTCTTGTTGCATACGTACCTGCTAACAATGCAAGTTACATATGTTAAATAAGTACTGTGACTAATCTATGCAGCCTATGTCAGAGCCACAGAGCTGGAAATGTGGATCACCCACGTACATGCCACTTAACCAAATTGCCAAAGCTGATAAGCCATATTTACATAGCAGTGTTGCTGAGCATGATTACTATCAGTAAAACTTCCCCCCACGCTTTAATGGAAAGTTGGGATGTAACTTAGTGTGGGTTACAGCTACCCTCAGGAAAATAGCTCAATTACACCCGTGGATATAAACACTCGTGTTTGTCGGAGTGGTAAACAGATGTGGGGTGACAGTCGCGAGTACATGATCAGTCAAGCAGCTGTTGCCGCATCGTCATTCATCCAGTTGTTCGGATGATGGATTCCCATTTCTCCCGCTACAGCTCAACGCGAGCCCACACTATTTGCTTATTTGCTTATGTGGCAATGGGCAGATTAAACTGCTGAGAATATCATTATCATAGTTCCTTTGTACAGTTAATGCCTGCTGCACTTTTATTGCTGCTGTCAAACACAACAAGCAGTCTGCATTAAGTGGACGCCGTGGATTGGCTGAGTTTGGTCTCTGTGTTACGATGTGGGACAGCGTTGAAAATGACAAAGTATTCTCTTCTGTCCAGACTGAAAAAGGACAACATAAAGGGAATCTGATCATTCAGAACGATACGGTACGATTTTATTTTCTTGGCAAACTGCACATTTATGCTCGCACAGCGTACTCAAGAGGACATCCCTTTCGGCTGTTGTCTCTTTTGCAGCCTTATACGACTGATATGAGGCTCTTTGAATCTAGCGCGTACATGTGATCAGAGCTCCGGCAAGCTCCCCAGATGACAAAGTGACTAAGAGTGTTAGAGCAGCCTAGAACAGGCCTGTCCTCTTCCAGACAGGAAGCTGGGAGCAGCAGAGGAGCTGCCTTGTCTCATCTGCCAGCAGCAGTCGCTCCCTCCCTACCTCATCACAGCAGCCGTGTCTGACGGCGTGCACCACTGTTTTGATTTCAGCCCATGTGACACATCTGTTGCTTGTCACATTGCGTTGCGCCTGTCTGCAAGTTGAGCTCGACCCGAGCAAATGTGTTTCTCATCCCTCTGTCCGTGTTTACAGGCCGGGCTCGTGCTTACAAACAGGCCGGCGTGGCTGACATCATGTGGAGGGTCAGCAGGCCCGACGACAAACCTGTGCAGCTGCTGTCACAAGCCATCAATCCTCATCGCTTGCTGAAAATGTGTGGATGGTGGTGAGATGAATGTGAATAGTCTACATTTTAAAAAAATGCATTATTACTTATAAAGTCTACATTAAAATTTCAGTAAAAGTCAGGAATAATTACAGCGTTTATTGTATATAATGTAAAAGAAAAAAGATATGGATCTTCGTCACTTCATCAGCCTTCAAGAACTCATCATTGTACACTTCCTATTGAAAATCAATTACTTCACTTCTATGACTAATTGAGAAAATTTGCTGCAGCTGTAAATCAAATTTATATAAAGGGAGAATTCTTCACTCTGTGCTCTTTATGGGCTTTTAAAGTACTTTGTAAGAGCATTCCACAAAACTGCCAAAATCAAGGATATTCTATGCAAGACTCCCACTGTCAGCTTAAATACATGAGCGATGACCATGGCTAATTGGATCCATCCAATCCATCCATCTATGAAGTACACATGCCATATCAGCGGAAATCAAACGACATTGTTTCACTCTGTGTAAAGCCAGACCAGCTATAAGCTAGAAAGGTATTTATTAATGGGATGTTACAGGAGCTCGGGGGGGGGGTCAGAAGTGCTTCGTTTCTACGTCCTTGTCTTTCTAATAAATATTCAAAAGTGCTTTGTAATTACATGTTTAAGATTCATTTTCATGCAAAGTGCCCTTGTGTCCATAAATTGCAGTTCTGTTCTGTTAACAAGTTCTATGTGTGAGAAGTCTTTGTTTTCCGCTCTTAGCTATTTTTTTTAATGTTTTGAATAACAAAATGATTAAACAGAGATAAAAACTGGAAATAAAAAAAAAAACATGGTCTGTCTACATGAATAATTTGCATGAGTGTCAATAGCCAGCCTGTTATGTAAATGACATCCCTCTTAAGAGGGTGGGGAAATTTTTTTCAGCAGCTCATTTACATTGTCAAATGACACAACACTCATACTTTCCATTTATTGTCAAACTGTTCTGCAAAAACACGAACCTGAGAAAGACCAACGTTCAGCTCACTGCAACATCACAATTCTGCTGTGGTGCAAAATACATCACAAACATGATCGAATGGCGTGACTTGTCATTTTGACCGTGTTGGAGCACAACACAACACGCAGCGCTGCCGGCACGTCAGCGAGGCACGCCACCGCCACGAGCCTCTGATATATTCAGAGAAGGATCATTTACTTAAGGCTAGCATCCAAGCATCAGTCTGGCGTTCATTAGCCTCAATCTGACACGGATGTGAACAACATGTTAGTTTGCCACATGAACACTTCCCCTCCTCCCCCTAAACCAAAACCACCGAACTCCCTCCCCTCTCTGAGACCTGCGCGGAAAAATTCCTCTGGAAATATCACAAGTTGTTAGCATTCCAGAGAGAATTTTACATGGGTGTACACTGAGGCCTTAATTGGAGACACCATTTGATCATTCAGCAGCTGGGCTTTATTAAAAATATGAGTTCACGTCACCCTACAGTCACCCCGGCTCAGCGTGAGAAAGAGCTCGCAGAGGCAGAAGAGTGTATCAGCCAGTTATGAGAATTTCATATGCTGTATAGGAAAGCTACATCCCTGCAAATTAGCATTAAAACACTGTTCACAAAAACATTTGAGTTTGCCTGGAGATTGGCTGATTTTGGTGGAAACTTGGTGGAAGGATGTGACCCGGAACTCATTAAAATGTGGTTCAGATACAGATGCAAGATCCAAGAATTATTTTTATCTTGTAACATGGCAAGACAGGGCATTATTCAATAATTTTGTCAATTTCTTCAAAAGTAATGCGCCAAAAAAAAAAATCAGGCATATAGACTATCAACGGGTGAAATTTGGTCCGGATCCCTGTGAGGATCCAGCTCGTACAGGGATCACTTTAATGCAGATTTGATGTAAAATCGGCAAAGAAAAAAAAAACCTAAATTCCCAGTTTTAGAGCTCTACATTTTAAGAGAATGGCATTGAGATAAGAGATCCAGACACTACACAGAGTCCCGGTGCACGGGTGTGCATGTGCATATGTGTGTGTGAGAGAGAGAGAGAGAGAGAGAGAGAGAGTAAATAAGAAAATATTGTAGTTACGCCTCTTTCAAACGTTAAACGATGCTGGTAACATGAATGATGGAACGTAGATGCGTGACGCTATTTTCCCGTATCAACACGTTAAAGCTGGCACTGTGTTTTATGGATTACCTTCATTATAATCGTTTCTTTTGCTTTATATATTATAAGGCTGGTTTCACATGCTAAGCGTTGACCTGGGCGTTCCATTATTGTGTATTGGGAGCTGAGCGTGATTCCTAATGCCGCATCATGCCACCATGCAGCGCTCGTATTCTGTTTTGACACAGCGCTCAAAGTTCAACCAATTCAACTTTGACCCTTCTGACGCTGACCTTTCCAATGTGTAACCAATCAGAGAACAGCTGTAAATTATGTAAGCAGAAGCGCCACAGTGATGGAAGAGAAGCTCATAACCTGTAGTTTAGAATGCTGACTCAACATTCGCCGTTTTTTCACTTTTTTTTCCGATTGAGAAGAACCAGAGCCTTCTTTGTTGCGATGTCCATGTCGCTACCTGATTTGACACCGGAAACCCAATTTGGACCACAAATGTGCAAAGATCTCCCATGGTATCAACATGTCATTAGCAACGAGCGCTTCCTGTCAGCGCTTGGTTGAGCGGCGCTGCTCAGACTCAANATCAACATGTCATTAGCAACGAGCGCTTCCTGTCAGCGCTTGGTTGAGCGGCGCTGCTCAGACTCAAAGCGCTGGGTGCCGAGCTCAGCAGCAACGCTAACGCTTAGCATGTGAAACGGGCCTTAGGAGAAGACTAATTTTGTCTTGCTTGTTCGGCCTTGGTGGAGGTATTTGCATAATGGGTAGATTTCTGCTTAAGTGTTATTTTTATGTTGAATAGCTGACCAAAAACTCCATTATAAAATCCATAAAATTCCATTTATTCCTAAATTATTAGCAAGGCTCCTGAAGGAGTTTTAACATCCTGCAACGGTCTATTTCAGAGCCTTTTTGAGTATGAAATTTAAAGAGTTAGCATATTAACAACAAATATCAGCAACTTCACTGACCAGCCACTTTACAAAGATCCGCTGTGAAGCTAAACGTCAGCGCAGAATTCCACCTGAGCGATATCGACCTGAAAAGAGCCGGAGAGATGTATATATATATCTCAGCAAGGTCGACAGGGACGATAAAACAAGCAGCGGGTTTAAGGTGAAGTCTTCTCTGCGTGAAGGTTAGCCGTGTTTCGTGAGTACACTTCACTCTCGGCTTTGAAATTGTTTTGCGGCGTGGATCTGCCCGGGGTCACTGTTTCTTTTTGACGTGTTTATACACCACACAAGGAGTAATGACTTCTAGGATAGCCGGGATACCGACATGATCCGGGAAAGCTATCTGGGATTTTCTTTGCTTTTCAGGCTCACGGGCTCCTCAGGCACATGTGAAGTGTTGGTGTCACGTGGTGTAAATATGCACCTGCAGGAATCAGTTAGCATGCAAAACCTCGCTTAGCATTCTGACGTTTGCAAGCTTTTTTTTTCAATTCATTTAAAAATACTCATAAAAACCTGTTTGTCTAAAAATTTAAGAATGAGCTTGTTGCAACATTTGTAAGCCAGCTTTGTAGAGGCTGTGTGTGCGTGTGCATATGTGTGTGTGTATGTATTGTTGTCTACTGGCATGCATGAGAAATGCGACTTACTTTGATCTCTGGCTCCACAGGAAGTCACCGCTGGAGTCTCCTGGCTGGACGGCATGCAGCAGATAGAAGGGGAGGAGAGAAGAAGAGGAGAGGAGGAAGGAAGAGCCAGGGGGAGGGGGAGGGGAGAGAAACGGGTGGAAAGTTTAAAAACATGAAGATGACTAACAAAAAGCAAACATATGCAAAATATCCCCACAAAAAAAGAGTAGAAAAGGAATCAGCTAAGTTGGTGTCTGATTGTGTGTGTGTGTGTGTGTGTGTGTGTGTCTCCAGAAGGCCTTTGAGAGCAGAAATGGAAGGAAACAACCACTTTCAAACTATTATTCATTAAGGCGATGTTAAGTAGGTTTCACAGCCCTTTAATACGTGTGGAAACATATTTAGCATCTCAGACGAGACCTCTCCTGATTAAACAAATAATGATGCATTCTGAAAACTGTAATTGAGTTTAAATTGATTTGAGCATTGCTCTAATTGCATTTAAACACTCTTCCTCCCTAACCTAGGATCAAGTGCTTTTTAATTATAAGCTTCTGAACACTGAGTCCCTACGGTGTTGACAGCAAAATAAAAATAGTGTAAGATTTACGGTGCTGTAAAGATGACCTGTAAAGTTTTTTTTATTCGGTAAATTAAGCCCCGACAGGACGAGCTCTGAAACAGCTTGTTCAGAGCTCCTCAGATCAGCTTTGTCGTTCGGCCTGGCGCCCCGTGCCCCTTAACTCCTTCCCTCCGTTTTCAAACACAGAGGGAAGAAACTGCAAAATGTGTTTCCTGAAAGGGAGGCGAGGTGGAAAAAGCCCATCCTGCCCCGAGAATCACCGCCGCCCCGCCAGAGCCGCCGCCGCTGGCCTTTCTGCAGAGGCAGCAAAAGTTCTCCGAGAAGGGAGCGTCGGCCAACTCAAACAGGTCTTGTTCTCCCCTCTGCTCGCCGCCAGCCGCCCATGTGTGGCTGCGCTGGACTTCCTGAGGGCTCGCTGCAGCTGGAGCGCCGTGAATAAAGGTAACAGCGATGTCACAGCTACTGTAAACTCGCTGTGCTGCCCCTGTCAGCAGGACGTTCCCAATCAAAGCAGAAGCAGCTCCACCTAAAACACAACACAATGTTTTTCTTTCCACCGGCCTCTGAGTCCAAACTTCCCACAAATCACAAAGAGAGCGCACAGGCGAGAGGGCAATCGCTGTTCCCTGATTGTGCCAAACAAAATGCCAAGAGACCAGGAGTGACATTCAGCTCCGGGGTTTAAAAATATGAGCAATTTGAAAATGATTAGAGTCTTATTTTATTGTTGAGCGCCTGACACAGGAGAGGAAACCAGAACAATCAAGCCAGCTGACTTTTTTCTGCTGAATTTAGAAACACTAATTAGTTTTGCTCTCGTAAAGCCAACCTGAAAACGACCAATTAGAAAGTGAAAATGAGATGTGTGGAGGAAACAAGAGCTTGTCATTCTGAGTGTTTAAGTCCCATATGCACAACTTTACTGTGATGACTTTCTCGCACACACACACACACACAGGATGAGTGGCATGATGCCCACTGAACTTAAAGTCACGTACACACACTGATCAGTTAATGACACTTTACATCAAATAACCTTTTACTTACTAGGAAAGAAGCTATTACTGATCTACATTTTATGGCCACATCAAACTCGGGATCAGCAGCTTAGCCTCACATCCAGCTGCTTTAAGCTGTAGAAAAACCAAACTTATCTCCTCACAGTCCCTTATTTCTACCAATTTCCTCTTTTTACGGTGCTGCTGTACAACTGTTTCATGCCAACAACAGGGGCTGGACCTGTGTGTGCTTATCTTTCACACAGACCTTTCTGCTGCCAGGCACTACTGCTTCATGTTTATCAAGTCAATAGAAATTAATGTAAAACTTGTGGAAATTATCAGCAGGAATTTCACCGCTATTCCCCAAGCAAACACGCCGAGCGTTTCATCACTGTCTGCCTGAAGACGGATGGGCTGTCAGTCGCTTCCCCTGTCCAGCATCCAGCTCCTGGGCTGGGAAGTGGCTAAAAAAGGCCAGGGCTTCGCTTTCCAGGCCTGCGCCTTTTACTGGGAGTAATTCTCAGATGCCAGGTCGCTGCCAACGTCCTTGCAGCCAATGGCAGAGAGGCCAGTAAGTTCACATTAACTGCGGAGTGTAACTGCACCGAACATCTGCTCATGAATGAGAGCACTGCCCACTAACTCAGCGAGTTGAGGCCCACTGATGAAAAATTCAACGCTCTTCTCGCTGGCACACTTGTTTTGCACTATTCTCCTGAGCCTCCAGAATTATATTAAGAGAATTTCAGCGCGGCCTGGTGTATCTGAGAGAACAGCTGGCGCTGAAAAGGGATCTGCTGCTCGGCGAGAGCTCAGGGACTTCACACAGGATCTGCCTTCTCCTACACCATTTGTCCTTGAAGGGAAAAAAAAACAGCAGTGTGTTAAGCACCCAGGTAATAATAAGAAAGCAGAGGCTACATTTAGCTGATTACACCACCCATGTGTGCTGAAGCGGATGGAGCATAACCGATGAAGACATGAATCGATACGGAGTGGAAAGAGAATGTCTTCTCTTTCCACTCCGGGGCAATTGTGACAATAAGATGTCCCTCAGGAGGCCTATTCACTCCACCTCTCCTTTGTTTGGCTTGTTTAGCTCATTAGATTGTTAACTAGGAAGAATCTGCCCCCCCACCTCACAATATGGAATCAGGCTGATCAGAAACAGAAGGAGCGACTACTTCGAAGACATGGAAAGTATGAACCGGAGTCCCAAATCCTGTCCTTCTGCTGCGGCAATTATATGCCTCATGTGTTTATGATATTCAGTGGAACACAAGACATGTTTTTAACTTTTAGATTAGCTTGAGCGTGTAAATTGGTGCAACTGGCCAGCAACATTCCAGCACAATGTTTTCAGATGGATGTGATGCCCAGATTGATTTGGCATAATAAACCACAGAATAATCTAAAAAAAAAAAACAAGAATATTAAACTGATACCACATGAGGAAAAAATAAAATAAATCCACTGACGGATAAAATAAGATAAAGTCATTAAGTCTAATTACAACGCTGTGTGGCAGAGAAACATCATGAGTTGATGAAGGAATATTTGGAATGATCACAGTCACAAAAATTAGATTAAGCCACTGAGGTCTTAGGGGGTTTTCAGCGTTTTTATATAGTTTTAGTTTTTCTCTGTTTTACCGTCTTAAAGACATTTTTATTCGAGTGTCTTTTTTCAATAAATGTCAGCGTTCGTTCTACATCGTAATACTTTGACTTTCACGTACTGTATAGGTGCAATAGATACAAAAATACACAAAAAACACAAAAGCGTCAAAAACAAAGAAACAAAGAAAGAAAGAAAAGAAAATCACACATACTTGCTGATAAATCTTAAAAGAAAAATGCTAATGAAAGTTCAAAGTTCAAAAAAGTTACTCAAAATATAAAAAGTTATTATTAGATCTCTCTCTCTCTCTCTCCCTCCCTCCCCCCACCCAGCAAAACTTTACAGGAATGCCTGTACGTGATTGGCTGGTGTGGGAGGGCTTTAAAAATGGCAGCTCTCTGATAGGTTGAGAGATGAATCACTCTACAGTTCAGACACTGATGATTCCAGCAGCTCTTTTCTGGCTTTGCTTTTATTTTAAAGAATAGCAAAGTTAGGCAGAAAAATGTATAAATGAGAAATCTATATTTATATTTGCTCGGCTTGGTTCACAAACATAATCCAGATGTTCCAGGAAAGCTCTAAATCTCATCTTTACAATGATTTTTGCAGCTTTATGGTACATGCAGGGAGCTTTTTTTTTTTTTTAGGAAAAGGTGTTGTTGCGGTAACATGATGGAGGATGCCAGAGGGTTAAGGAATTAAAAACAGAAATAAAAATTACTATATCGTTTCTAACTCTGTGCTGGAATATTAAAATGTATTATTATATTATCTTGTTAAATTATAGGAATATTGTACATGGTTATAAATGATAAACTACATGAATTAGTGGTTCAAGTAAATATTTTTTGTTGTTAAAGGACCATACCACCCATTTTGCATGTTTGAGCCAATGTTCATACATGTTACATTACTGACAATCATTTCCCAAAGGATAAAACCGTATTTCAGCTTTCCTGACATTTTGCTAAATCTCTTAATCTTTCAAAATCAAATATTCAAGTGATACACCCACCTTAAAAATCCATGTTTCTCCTGCTAATAGTTACACAGCCTTATGAAGTCACGGTCCTTTAAATTTTTCCATAAACGCAGGTCTTCTTTTGGGACTATATTCCCCGGTGGAGGCATACATTCACTCCACGCTTTTTATTGAGCTTAAACACTAAAATTACATAACTTCTAAAAAAACCTGAATACACGTCTTGTTGGTGATGATGGATTACCTATCCCAAGAACGTTTACAGTATCAACAAGTTGATTTTAATAGCAGAATGAACTGAAACCAATGGAGGTCTGGAAGGTAGGAAAAACATTTTTAATTCACCGTTCCAGTAGTATGCTTTGGGAAATGATTGTCAGTAACGTTACATGTATGAAAATTGAATATATTAGAATCAAACATGCAAAATGGGTGGTATGGTCCTTTAATATTTATTTGAAGCACAAAATCAACCAGCAGACAATTCTGCCTATTTATATTATTTTTATAAAAACATTCTTCTTTACTTCCTGGATGGATAATCCAAATCAAATAACGTGCAGGCAGCAAACAGGTCAAATCAAATAACGTTAGCAGTGCGGTCCTGCTTTATTACAGAACACGTCTCCTGTCGCCTCAACAAACACTGAATCACTATAAAGATGATGGCTTTCATGTTTAATTAATTGTTTGTATGAAAGAAGAAACGGATAAATAAGTGACTTTGCGAAAGAAATACTTTCAGGACATGAGATATCATCAGAGAATATCAAGGCAAACCAGCGTACACGGTGACATGAACTGACGATGGCTTTCCTTTTAAGATGATGAAATAGTTTCTATGTTTAAGGAAGTGATGCCTCCTCACAAACACCAAGAATAAAAGATTACCAAACCCTGTATTTTCACTTCTGTCTTTCTGTGAAATACAGTTAACAGATTTTTATACGTAGGTCAGAGCAGGATATAACCTGAGTGACTGTATGAAACTATTACGTCTTGCTTTCACAGTTTCTGACACGAAGTTAACACGGTTTCCCTCGAGAAAATTGCCTTCATCTGATGAAGAAACAAGAAGACTTTAGGTTTATTTTCCTTTCAGAGGAAAACATAGAAATCATAACACCCGCCCAGAAAAGGATCTTTGAATATATTATTACCATTGAAAAGAAGGAGGATGTCTGGAGAGAAGCTCATTTAGCTGGTGATAAATGACAGCGCTTTGTCTTCCTGACAAGATCCCTCCTTCATCAAATGTCCAACTTCACATGGAAACAGGAAATCACACATTATCACACTGACAAACAATTACAACTGTGTCATTAGCAGCAACCCTGGGCCTGAAACCATTAACAAAACACAACGTTTCGCACCATGCCAACCATCAGAAAAAACACAGGAAGTAGATGAGAAGACACTGATAAATCAATCATTAAAAAAAAAAAAAACAACAACTTAATGCTTGCAGTTTGGGAAGAACCCAAATATTGCAAATGAGGGGTGCTAAAGGGCCATACTGGTGGTTTTGCATGTTTGAGCCCAATAAATAACACCCACATACACGTTATATTACTACCAACCATTTTCATAAACTTACTACTGGAACAGTAAATATTAGAAATGTTTTTCATACCCTCCAGACTGCCATTTGGTTTAAGTTCATTCCAGTACGCTATAAAAAATCATCTTATAGAGACTTGAAACGTGCTTTAGATAAGTAATTCATCACAGCAAACAATACGTCATTTTAATTTTTTGTGAAGTAACTTTATTTAATTGATTCAACATGGACTACACAGGAGAAAATGTATGTCTCCACCAGGAAATATAGTCCCAGGAGAAACCTGCTTCATGAGAAATGGAAATGATCATATCTTCTATGTATTAGCAGGCAAAACATAGAATTTTAAAGGACCATACCACCCATTTTGCATGTTTGAGCCTAATATATTCAGTTTTCATACATGTAACGTTACTGACAATCATTTCCAAAGCATACTACTGGAACAGTGAATTAAAAATGTTTTTCCTACCTTCCAGACCTCCATTGGTTTCAGTTCATTCTGCTATTAAAATCAACTTGTTGATACTGTAAACGTTCTTGGGATAGGTAATCCATCATCACCAACAAGACGTGTATTCAGGTTTTTTTAGAAGTTATGTAATTTTAGTGTTTAAGCTCAATAAAAAGCGTGGAGTGAATGTATGCCTCCACCGGGGAATATAGTCCCAAAAGAAGACCTGCGTTTATGGAAAAATTTAAAGGACCGTGACTTCATAAGGCTGTGTAACTATTAGCAGGAGAAACATGGATTTTTAAGGTGGGTGTATCACTTGAATATTTGATTTTGAAAGATTAAGAGATTTAGCAAAATATCAGGAAAGCTGAAATACATATATATATGTTAGTAACTTAACATGTATGAAAATTGAATATATTAGGCTCAAACATGCAAAATGGGTGGTATGATCCTTTAAGCTGGNACATGTATGAAAATTGAATATATTAGGCTCAAACATGCAAAATGGGTGGTATGATCCTTTAAGCTGGGCGTATCATCTGAAGATCTGATTCTGAAAGGTTAGGGGATTTGGCAAAAAACACAAAAAACAACACGGTTTCATGTTTTTAAAAAAATGACTGGCAGTAATGTAACGTGTATGCAGGTCATATTTACTGGACTCAAACATGCAAAACCACCGGCATTGTCCTTTAACAACTAAATAAATCGCAAAAAAATCGCAAGCAATTCCAGGTCTGCATCCCGTGAAGATTTATGTCTAGAAAACTTATTAAAGTACTTGTATTATATTAAAAGTCAACACTTTAGAGGAGTTTGTGTGTGTAAGTGACTTAATCAGATACACAGCATTAGTATCTTCTTTAATACATCTCCCCACGTCAGCCTGCAAATGAAAAACCCAGCCTCTGTAAATATGACTGCTTACTTCTAACACAAACATTGTTGACACCTAATGTAATTTCAGCGGGACATCCAACTGAAAGCACACTGGGGTAATATAACGCTCTTAATGAGAATTTCTTCCTGCTCGAGACCTTGGTGAGATAGCCATAATGCATGGCTTCTCTTTTTAATAAAATAATTGTTACAGTTATTAAAGATGAATCTCATCACAGTCGAGATGACAAAATAATTCATTACCAAAACCGAGGCTTTAAATAGCTGCAAATTATAGATCCCCACCCCCTCCACCCCTTGAAAATACACTTCCAGATAAATGGGCTCGTTATTTCATATAAATATTAGATATATCCTGCCCTTGAAAGGAAAGAAATATTGCAGTTGTCCATTAAGAAGTTTGGCAAAGCACCGCCATTAACGAAAACACCGACAATAACCAACAACCTTCCAAAGGCAGATTTCCACATCATTAAATGTGTGACTATTATACTGATTCTATACCTTTATATCTCTAATTCCACTTCCTGCAAAACCTGCCTGCATTCATTACTCATTTGCTTTGTTCAATGTCAAAAGCTACCAGAGCCAAAGTCATGCCTTAAACCGCTCGTTTAGTCTGACCAGCAGCCCAAAAACCCAGCGTGTCGCGTTTTTCTGTTTCATTATGATATGAAACAGAAACGCAAACATGCATCTGCATTTTGAAAACTTCACCCGAGAAATGATTGATATTTATATTTGATGGATGAGTTGGACGATTAAAGGACCATAACGGCCATTTTGCATGTTTAAGCCTAATATATTCAGTTTTCATACATGTTACATTACTGACAATCATTTCCCAAAGGATAAAACCCTATTTCAGCTTTCCTGATATTTTGCTAAATCTCTTAATCTTTCAAAATCAAATATTCAAGTGATACACCCACCTTAAAAATCCATGTTTCTCCTGCTAATAGTTACACAGCCTTATGAAGTCACGGTCCTTTAAATTTTTCCATAAACGCAGGTCTTCTTTTGGGACTATATTCCCCGGTGGAGGCATACATTCACTCCACGCTTTTTATTGAGCTTAAACACTAAAATTACATAACTTCAAAAAAAACCTGAATACACGTCTTGTTGGTGATGATGGATTACCTATCCCAAGAACGTTTACAGTATCAACAAGTTGATTTTAATAGAGAATGAACTGAAACCAGTGGAGGTCTGGAAGGTAGGAAAAACATTTTTAATTCACTGTTCCAGTAGTATGCTTTGGGAAATGATTGTCAGTAATGTTACATGTCTGAAAATTGAACATATTATATTATGCTCAAACATGCAAAATGGATGGTATGGTCCTTTAAAGATTAAGAATACTGGAACCAAGCAATTTGCTAATCTAGATCAGAGGTTCTCAAAATCTTTTGGAACCAATTCCTGTTACCATCTCTGAGCAGAGCAACAAGCCACAAACTGGCTTTGGTACTTCCTCTGCTCCATACCGTACATAAATCCTAAACTGATCGCGCTCATGCTAACGTTGCTAGCTATGCTCTCCTGTTGTTAGCATCTGTTGATTTCAGCCAAGACAATGTACTTGAATTTTCTACAACATGACAAGATATTCTTATTTTCTTAGGGACTGCCTTTCCACGCATGAAGTTTACAGGATGAGCGTGAAAACGTCCTGGCGGCTCTAAAGGTTCGTTTTGTGCGAATAGAGTAATCAGCTCACATCACACTGTAGATTTGGTGCATAGCAGCATTCATAATGTGAGATTTTAGACCTAAACTTCTGTCAGAAGCTGTCTTTGATCACACGTGTGCTAAATCTGCTGTTTGTGAACGTGTCTCATACTGCGATACAGGACTGCTGTTTTATTAACAATCTGTTTTTCTATGGAAATTCTTGTTATTCTGGAAAATTATTCATGAATAATTTGCCACAATAAGAATAATTATTCGTGATCGATTTGTCTTACTAACAGAATTTGCACAGATTTCAACAGGATCATTTCACTGCAGAAATTTCTAGTCACGTACCACCAGGGGGCGCTCCAAAGTATCACCAGTCATACAGGTACCACACTTTGAGAAAAACTGATCTAAATTAACTAATCAGCGCTAAACGGCTCACTTTTCTGCTACAGCCGACGTGTTCCTATTCCAACGTGTCGTCTTCTGGAACCACGTTTCCGTTCTTCCTCACAGCACCTCCATGCATGAAAAGGAGAAACTGTGCAAACGTCCCGCCACCCCTTCCTGTCCAAACCTCCTCTGCCTTTATTTATCTATTCAAAAGAGATAACTTACAGTGGAGATGTGGAAACTTCCCAGCATGCCTTTTAACCTGTCGTTTTTCACTCTCTCCACAGCAGGATGTCCAGAGGAAATGCTTTATTAAGATCCTACCGACATGAAGAGCCGCCGTGACTTACTGGTGCATTACTGTCTAAAAGGCGAAGTTATTTAGACCAATAAAAGGCTAATATATTGTTGGAGTGGAATTACACAGAAGTTATCTCTGCCTTAATAACATCACTGCAACCCCTGATGTTGTTTAGATCAATGAAGCCCATTAAAGCACAGACCTCAAGCACAGATAAGGCTGCACCGCCGCCACGAAATGCTGCAGCATCGGAGAAAACTGGCAACAAATACCGAACAAAACAAGAGGAGAACACTTCGCTAAATACAATAACACTTTAAATCCAGCGAAGGCTTAAGTCAACTCTACACAGACACTTCTGACCTACAGACGAGGCAGATAAACAAGTGGAGGGATGGTAATGGCTTCCAGATATTGGTCCGACAAAGCAAAGTAAGCAGCTGGAAGTACAGTTTGAAGCTCTTTGAGTGTGTGTGTGTCCCCACTCCTATACTGTATAGGAGGGTGGTGATATCTAAGGTGAATCTGTAAGTAAAGCTCCATGTCCATATACTGAGCTTCCTGTTAGGAAGAGGCGGGGCTTCTTCTTTCAACACTTCCCACAAAAGCTCACTGTGGATCTTTCTCTTTTGCCACTTCTGCTGTTTTTTTTTGTTTGTTTTTTTTTGTTTTTTTACACTCATGAACCACATGGTGCTGAAATCACATTTTGCATATTTTATTCTGTATTTAAAGGACCATACTACCCATTTTGTATGTTTGAGCATAATATATAAAATTTTCATACATGTAATGTTTCTGACAATCATTTCCAAAGCATACTACTGGAACGGTGAATTAAAAATGTTTTTCCTACCTTCCAGACCTCCATTGGTTTCAGTTCATTCTCTATTAAAATCAACTTGTTGATACTGTAAACGTTCTTGGGATAGGTAATCCATCATCACCAACAAGACGTGTATTCAGGTTTTTTTAAAAATTATGTAATTTTAGTGTTTAAGCTCAATAAAAAGCGTGGAGTGAATGTATGCCTCCACCGGGGAATATAGTCCCAAAAGAAGACCTGCGTTTATGGAAAAATTTAAAGGACCGTGACTTCATAAGGCTGTGTAACTATTAGCAGGAGAAACATGGATTTTTAAGGTGGGTGTATCACTTGAATATTTGATTTTGAAAGATTAAGAGATTTAGCAAAATATCAGGAAAGCTGAAATACGGTTTTATCCTTTGGGAAATGATTGTCAGTAACGTAACATGTATGAAAACTGAATATATTAGGCTCAAACATGCAAAATGGACGGTATGGTCCTTTAACATGTTGGTTACACACACACACAAAAAAAGATGAAGCTAAAGAGTGAAAGTAAAGGAACGTAGCACTCTCAGCAGATTGCACAGCTCACTTCTTCACATGCATCACTTTGCTCATTCTTAGCAGCGACCACCAGGTGATGCACTAAATCACCTCAGCAGCAGCTGATGGACAGCTGCTGCTGAGGTGTGATGATCACGTTTGGCCACTCCTTNACCTCAGCAGCAGCTGATGGACAGCTGCTGCTGAGGTGTGATGATCACGTTTGGCCACTCCTTCACGCTGCACCGAGCCATGACGACAACACATAAAGCAGAGGACGACTCAGGACTGTGTGTTTGTGTGTGTGTACATGTATGTGCACGTTTGCTTTCGGGAGTGCAGGCAGCACAGAGACACCACAGTTCTCCACAGGAAACCACAGGAAAGAAAGTTTTGACGTTATCTGTGTATGAGCACGAAATGGCAAACAAGATGTTTTTTTTTTTTGTTTTGTTTTTAAGTACAACGTGTCCCCTACGGTTTACACACTGTCAATAGGAAGTTTTACAGACACCAGGCAGCTCAGGTGGGGAAACACGAGTAAAAACATGAACTCTAACGGCCCGTTTAAGGGGTTTTTGGACGCTTTTGAGGCTCTTTCATCTCAGTGTGTGTATTAATGAGCCACTTTAGCCAAATAACTGTCTTAAGATTCAACTCTTTTACATCGTCTTCCTTCGTTTCTTTGTCATCCGTGTGTCATGCTTCACTCCTCTCACTGTCAAACCAGCTGTAGTCACACAAACACTGAGGACAAACATCCAATCCAAAGCAGGCAACAAGGAAAAAACCATGACACTTACTTTCCCCTATTAAGACATGTTTAAACTTGAGCTGTATTTATGCATAAATGTAGTAACATTTGGGGAGTTACAGCTTCCTTTGGTTTAAGGTTTTTAAAAAGAGACTGACTTTACAGCTTTCCTTTTCTGGACCTCCATTTTAACGCAACACAGGCAGAAAATCAGGGAAACTTCAAGCCTTCGAGCCATTTCACCTTTGATAACTTTATTGTAAATCCAAGCTGGAATTTAATTATGTCAGAAAATACAATAGTGGACCAAGAAAAAAAAAAAAAAAAAAAANAAAAAAAAAAAAAAAAAAAAGGGTATTAAATGCTTCCCATGCACAGCAATTCAGGTTGTAGCAGCTGTCAAACTGAGATTTGGTCCAAGATTCTGGCACTAAATTGTCCATCGGTGGACATGTCTCATACCTAATCTAGGACTACTGTTTTGGATTGAAAATCAAAGCTTTCATCGTGATTCTCGCCTGCGGCTGCTGAAAATCGTACAGTCTCTAGGAGCCTTAAATGCAACATTTGACCACATTTAAAGCCCTTTAATTTAGCTAATTTAATCTGAAATTTTATGAGTATTTCGGGCCCAGAATACAGAGACAGAAGAAGAATCCTACAAGCCACATGGGACTAATCATTTCTCAGTAAAATTATCAACTCTGACAAAGTAATATTAGCTAATAATAAATAAATGGCGGAGAGGAAAGGAGAGGAATAAATAGTGCCAGAGAGAGAGAGAGCAGATCCTCCACCAGCTCGGAGTGAAAGCATAAATAAAGTGTGTCACATCTTTTACCTTCTTCAATTATCTGCCTTTTGACATGCAAGCTGAGCGTGGTGTAATTAACATCTCAGGAGATAATGGGGTCGCTACTCACTGATCAATCTCACACATGTATTATCTGCCTTTCACCAATCCAACCTGCTGTTACTCCAGCACAGGGAAATTCCACAATGGACTTTTTTTTTTTTTTTTTTTNTTTTTTTTTTTTTTTTTGCTTTTTTTGGACCATTTAATAAACCTCTGGTAATAAGCCTAATGACTCATCCGATTGAGCTCATCTTCCAAAACATCAATTAGCCTAAGACCCAGCTTACGCTCAAATACAGCTTTAGCTACAACAGTAAATAACAAAACTTTTCCTGTTCATGCGAAATGTAACCGTGCTGTCATAATTGATTACAAAGACATAAATGAATGAATAAACGCGTTGTTGACTTTTCTGTATGAGCCTGCAGCAGTAACAGCTGACCCTGCAAAAACAAGGCCGGCTTCACTTCAACACGCAATCTGGAATTTATTTGGCTGAATTTGCTTGATTTTTGAACAGCATATGGTTTATAAATGGAAACAAGCTTTGAGGTACATTCAGAACTCATTATAATTTAAGGTACAGGTCTCTCTCATCCAATATTTACAAATATTACAGATTTAATCAAACCTGTTACTGGCTCTAAATAATAAACTTCCTGCTGGCTGCCCCATGCTGTCAGTCCTTATATGCCTTTAATCAAACTTCAATCAAATAAACATTTGTTAAAACAAAGTCCACGAGCAGGCATCGGTGTTCGAGTGACACTTTTCTTTACTCCTGTACACTCCTCCCATACGTAAAACCAAACACACACTCAGTATGTTTAAATGCACGATAAACCCTGATTATTTATTTGCACTCCGATTAAGGCAATAATGTGAGTATGGATGGAATTAATAGGATTCTGCGGTTCGCCACATACACATGATGTGTTGCGTAATCAGAGTATGAGGAAGTCCGCCAGGTGAGGAGATGCACGTGGAAGATTACTCAGATTATAACACCCGACTATAAATCAATTCACAATCGCATAGTGCACATCTGTGACTTGGAGTAAGCTTAGTCTGATTTATGCCGATTTCAGTGTAATTATGGTGTTTATAAGACATTTGAAAATCCATTTATTGGCTTAATTTGACTGCAATTGAAGTTTCAATGTGCATGTAAGTCTGTGTTGCCACTCGTGAAGACTCATTCTATTCTTCATACATGTATAAAACACTGATCTGCTGCTGCACCGTCCATAAAATCAGCTCATGTCACCACACAGTCAGTATTTAAATCAGGAATGGATTTAAGTGTGTCTTCCTGTTAATGCATTTTGTTTGGTCCAAAGCATGTTTATGGCCTCTGTACATTGTTTTTTCTTAATACGACAGAAATCGAATGCAGCTGCATTCTCTGACAATTTGCATCACCAAATATATTTAAGACTACAGAAAAAATTAAAGCGATAACCCTCAAGACATTTTTTTTGCTTATGGCAAAGCACAAAAGCACCAAAACAGCACCTACCGTACAAACTCGAACTATAAGCTGACCCCCTGATGTTGTTCCATCAATTTATTAGTTTATCAAATTACCTGTGTTTCTGNTTAAAGCGATAACCCTCAAGACATTTTTTTTGCTTATGGCAAAGCACAAAAGCACCAAAACAGCACCTACCGTACAAACTCGAACTATAAGCTGACCCCCTGATGTTGTTCCATCAATTTATTAGTTTATCAAATTACCTGTGTTTCTGCGTATTGTCATAGCATTCCTCTGATTTTCTGAAAATAATCCACGTACCGGTAAACATGATATTTATTTCAGCAGCTGATTACCGTAACTGACCAATCACAGCAGAGCTTACTGGCTGCCGCAAAATGTGCTGATAAGATGTTTAGTCAGGAAATACCTCATTCTAAGGTCTGATTTAAACTATTTTCCCTGGGTAGTGGTAATGGGTAGTAAATTTCCTTCTCTGGGATCAAATCTGAATTTCTCGTGTATAAGCCGACCCCTGATTAGCTTTGTGAAGTTTGGTAATAAAAACTCGGCTTATACTCGAGTATTTACGGTACTTCAGCCAGCAACATTTATACTATATTAACATAATATATAAATATTTATACTATATAAATATACCACATTCTATTTAGCTAAACTACTACATTATATATTCATCTCACGTTTGACTACCAGACAAACTGCTAACTGATCTGTCACAATTGTTTTCTGTAATAGTTTCACTGAGGTTGTTCATAGAAACAAACCATTCAAAACAGACATTCATTTCTATGAGGATACAGGTTATTCGTTTAATATTTCTTAAATAATATTAGACACACACACACATCAACCCCGTCCCTTCATAAATCACAGTCACTTCAAAGAGGCGTGGTTGGTGTGAGCGCTGCTCCCTCAGGTTGTTTTCCAGATGCCTTTGAACAAACCTCAAATCAGCCCTGGGAATTTGTTTGCCGTGTTTTTGCGTCCCTCCCCTCCCCTCTGTGATGTTTGTGTCAAGTCTAAAGCCAAGTTCACTGGTCGGGTGGAGCCCTGCCCCTGAAAGAAACAAACAGGGGTGGAGGGAGTGAGGAGGGCACGATTCTGAATGCTTTCAAACGCTAGCCACACTTCCTGTTCAGCAGACCGGGCTGGGTAAAAGCAGAACTGTGTCCCAACAGAAACAACTGCTGTTTGAGTTGCTGCTGCTGCTAAATCATCTGCTGGGTGTTAAAAATCAGGGTTTAAGAAGGGGTTAAAAATATATCACCCCTTGACAAATGATCCAGGCATTTTCACACCTTCATGATTTCGTGCCGTTCAGTTGGACTTGGGCTCATTTCCACCCTTGGCAGGGTTCGTTTGGGCAGGTCAGAATCATGCCTGGATATGAACTAAAACAACCATGCAAAGACCAGTCTGAGGAGATGGTCTCAGTTCAGTCATTTGTGGTGTGAACATGAGCAAAACGAGTTCTAAACCAATTACAAAGCACATCTACTGGACTATGAAGTGATCGAGAACTAGAAAGGACCAAATGTATGTTAGCATTAAAGAAATAAACCTTCAACAGCCCAAATCAGATGGATGCTGTGAAAACATCGCTGCACATCAAGCTTATCTAACACATCTTAAGATGAAAATGTAGTAGGTTAGCATGTTCTTGTATGTGCATGTATGTGCTCTTTTCTCCTGCTGAGCATCTGAAAGCATCATGTCTTCCTCTCTCCAATCAATATGCAGTTTTTCAGAAACTGTCGATAAATCTAACTATAAAGGCAGAAATCTCTGTCTGTGGCACCAACATCTCTACAACCCGGCACTGTATGAAGCTGATATTCAGCAGGTTTATTGATCAGGACCCAAGGACGTGCAGCATCACGTGTGAAGTTGTTTGGATGAACGGTTCTCAAATTGAGCTGTGCTGATAAAAAGTAGTCCGCATGGCAGGATACGCTCCAGGCGTGGCAGGATATGCTCCGGTCCAGTGCCACAGCCTCAACCGACCCCATACAGCTAACAAAGCTAGCTCATGAGGACGTGCAGAACTACCGACTATACTCAACTATGAGCCGACTCCCGATTTTGACCTGTAAATTTAGATTTTTAAAGAAACCCACATAAAATGCCGACCCCCTGATGTTGCTCCATTTGTTCAGCAAATTCCCTGTTTTTCTGGGTATTGTCATAGTATTCCTGTGATTTTCTGAAAATAATCCACGTACCAATAAACATGATATTTATTTCAGCAGCTGATTACTGTAACTGACCAATCACAGCAGAGCTTACTGGCCGCTGCAAAATGTGCTGAATAAGATGTTTAGTCAGGAAATATCTCATTCTAAGGTCTGATTTAAACTATTTTCATGGGTAGTGGTAATGGTAGTATTTCCACACCTGGAAATTTCCTTCTTTGGGATCTGATTTGAATTTCTCATGTATAAGCCGACCCCCGATTTACTTTGTGACATTCGATTTAAAAAAAAAAAAAAAAAAAAAAACTTGGCTTATACTCAAGTATATAAGGTAAATCATGCAGGCTGCAGCGCACCATAAAGTCCGGCCCGTTCCGAACAGGCACGTTTTGAATGGACGCCGCACTAGTTGATTTAAATTTGGTTTTCTGCTGGAATCATTTTGTTTGCTACTTATCCAAATGTTGATTATGACAAGTATCCCAAAGCCGTCATTGGTCGATGGTATTTAGCTATTCCAGCACAGTACACTTCTTCTTCTTCTTCTTCTTCTTCTGTGTTGATTTTCTTCCTCCCTCGAGACTTCTATCAACGAGGAGTCTTCCGACATGGCTTTTGCTGATATCTTTGGTTTTGGCTGGAATTTTTTCAATGTGAAGCCAAAGGATAAAGCAACATTGTACTAATTTAGTCCCTGATTCAGATCAAAGCCAACACTTCCTTCATCGTTTCATTCAGCTGACTCATCGCTGCTCTCCTATCATTTCATATCAACTACATCCTTCTAGACTTGAGAGTAGATCTTACTGGATAGTGGCTTAATTGCTGTTTGTATATCTTCCTGTAATGTTTCATTGTTTTTATGTCTTTATAATTTGCCTGCTTTTCCACCTTTGGTTCCTGCTGCACACCTGGCCGTTTGAGGAGAGCAAATCTCTCTTTGAATTGCCTCTCCTGAGGTTACTTCCAGTTTTTTGGGTTTTTTTTTAATATGATAAAGATTGTTTTTAAAGAATTTTCCCTTGTCTTCTTAGAGAGTTGGATTGAGTCGAGAACGTTTGATGTAAAAAAAAAAAAAAAAAANAAAAAAAAAAAAAAAAAAGGGCCTGTAAAGCCGTTTGAGAAGCTGTGATATTTGGCTACACAAACAAACTTGACTTGATTGACTCCAATGTCCTTTCTGAGACATTAGTAACTGGTGTCGTCTCATTTGTCTCTCGCTTCAAAATCATTTAAACATTCAGACAACATCTTGGGAAAAAAATGTCCTTGTCCAAAATATAAAACATACACTCATATTCCTTAAGGTCAAACACATTGAAAAAGACATAAAAATAAAAATGCAAAAAGATACAAGCGTTGATCAAAAGCAGTGGATTTAAGACAATCATTGATGTTGTTGCTGCGGGGAGTATAATAAGCTAAACTTTAAGAGTATTATTAACGCTGCCTGGAGACAAGAGGCTGTTTTACACTTTAGGCTTTAACAGATGTGTGTTTTATGTGGCGGGTTCTCCAGAGTTTAGAAGCCGCTGTCCACATAGATGAGGCCGTAAGGCAGGTCATAAAACCTGCCTTTGAAACTTTGGGCGGACTAGTGCCGACATGATGGCTAGCGAGCAGGAATCGTGGCGTGGCTCACCTTTTCACTCTCAGGCTCGTATCACTCTCTTCCCACCAGGTGAAAGCCTGCGATGCCAGATTGTCATTAATAGCGGCGCGGCTGCAGAGACTTTCACTTTATCTGACTAATAAAGCTAAATATCCTGCATGTCTACTCCTGGGTGGTATGAAATAATGTTGCACACACGCGTGTTGCTCCTTTAAAATGAGCAGTTTACCGTAATAGGACTACAGTATTGTTGGGTGATGACAAAGGTAACTGTACTGAAGTACTACGTACGGTGTAATTACAGGGATTTATACTCCCCCTAACCCCTGCTTTACAAGGTGGAATTCCTGGCAGGGGAGACAAACTCTCTTACTCACACAAATTAAATCATATTTCATGCTTCTGCTTATCGTGATCCACACACACCTATGCTGTTGTTCTTTTTCTCAAAAAACGTCAAGAAAATATTTGTCTTAATTCTTAGTACCACCCCCTGAGGCCAGGCAGGAAGACATGCTGGCTGCATCCACACAATACAGCCTGCCTGGCCCCGCAGCAGGCTGACCCCCCCCCCCNACCCCCCCCCCCGATAACCCACTTCCCACTCTTCTGAGATGATCAAACCTGGGGATTGTAGTGCAAGGGTGGAGATGAGAAAGATGGGAGGAGGTGTGCGTGGGTGGAAAGAGGGGGAGAGGGGCACATCCTGCGTGAAACCGCATCCTGAACAAGCATCGCTGCGTCTCACTGTAAATAAATACTCTCTCCTCCTCGCAGCTTCCGTCAACTGTCACCGCCTTGGCTCCCGATCACCTTCAAGTCCAAACAGGAAAGCGCAGGGAGGCGAGGGAGATGGCAGATATGAGCTTTAATTTGCTTCTCGCTGCACTTTAGCCCAGGCACACACCACTTCCTATTCTCCCGCTCTGACCAGCTGCCCCGGCTTCGTCCCAGACCCCGAGTCCTTCCTGTCACCTTTCATTACCGCATTATCCTGGAGGAGGCTCCCTGTGTAGTTGGGAAATCACCGCCACAGCACTACGCCTCCTCCGTTTATGTAGCATTGTGTGAGACGTTCAAAGCCACGTGCGTTATCCTCTGAGGAGCACTGCTGCCTTGTTACCTGCTAATCCCCTGTGCATTGTTGCATGAGATGCAACTGAACAACAGAGCATGACAAAGGCAACAACTGAGACATGACAAGCTCTCAGTCCACAAATTGCTCTGCGCTGAAAGTCTCTCCCCAGACGGGCTCGGTGTGTGAATGTCTGATTACGTGAATGAGTGTAACAGGCCCGCTTGATGCTACTCTGCAAATTATGCAACAAAACGTTATTGATTGCAGACCAGCCCAGAAAGACAAACAGCCAGTCGTTAAAGGGAATGCATATGGTAGCACCTTCACTTAATGTTTATGTTGCTGTCCTACTTCCGACTCCAACTTTTCCTCCAAGTCTGAGACCATCCAGGCCCGCGGTCCCCAGGCGCTTCTTGCATTGTTTTATTCCACTTGAATGAGTTGAGCTGAAAATTGCATGCAGCTGCAGACTGCGCCGCATCAGGTTTGGCCAGGGTTAAGCACTGCCCACCAGGCGTGAAAAATCATCCAGTAACTGATCTGCTGTAAAGGGACCGTAAGGCACATCGACAGACTTTCGGGATGTTTGTATGTTTCATTTAAACAAGGACAATGATGATGAAATTCCTAATATAAGCAATTACCTTCTTTGACAAATTCCTGTAATTTTACCTGAGAACAGCCATGACCCAAGAGTGTTAAATCCCTACACAATACATGTATTCAAATGTAAAAGTAGCACAGCTATTCAGTTTAAAACACTATACTAATATGATGACATACTACGTGCAAAGGATGCAATGCAGGACTATTTTCATTCAGACCAATGAAAATGCAAAACAATAACCTGGAGAGAAAGAATAAAGGAAATAAGACTAACCAAAAACTATTTCACATTTAACGTGTAGACGACTATAAAACAAACTTCTGCTGTGTTTGATGTAAGAAGAGATGGTGAGTATGAATACTTTGCAGCCAAATTATCAGGTAAGGTAGGTACTTAACGCAAACTCATTCATAAAAATATTCTTAAGGAACAAAGAACACAAAAAAGTGACAAATATGAATGTGGAGACTTCATGTTATCTGTCCGTACGCTTGTGTTTTGTCTTTTTACATTTTGCTGCATACAAGACATATAATAAGAAATTTTACCTTAAATACTGTGGACATTACAGCGCACCCCACACACACACACACACACACACACACACACACACACTATCAGATAACATTCACAATCAATCAGAGGCTTGAATCTCAAAACTGTCACGATCAAACATAAACTAAAGAAACATTGTGGACGACGGGCAGGAACAACAGCTATGCTACAAAAAACAGATCTATACAGGTATATAAAAGAGTGTGACTTTTACCTACACAAACTACAATTTCCACAAACAAACTACACATCCTATGTATTGTTTTCTATTCTTACAGCAAAGCAGCGTGACCTTATGACCTCTGTGGTTTCAGTCCTCAGCGGCATTCAGATTCTTCCTGAACTACAGGATGTTTGGCTGGATTAGTTGTAGTTTAATGTTTACATACCGTATATGTAAAGCCAAGTATGAGCCGAGTTTTTTTTTGTTTTTGTTTTTTTTAACCAAATGTCACAAAGCTAATCGGGGGTCGGCTTATACATGAGAAATTCAAATTTGAACCCAGAGAAGGAAATTTCCAAGTGGAAATACTACCCATTACCACTACCCATGAAAATAGTTTAAATCATACCTTAGAATGAAATATTTCCTGACTAAACATCTTATTCAGTACATTTTGTGGCGGCCAGTAAGCTCTGCTGTGATTGGTCAGTTACGGTAATCAGCTGCTGAAATAAATATCATGTTTACCGGTACGTGGATTATTTTCAGAAAATCAGAGGAATACTATGACAATACCCAGAAACACAGGTAATTTGATAAACTAATAAATTGATGGAACAACATCAGGGGTCGGCTTATATGCGAGTTTCTTTAAAAATCTAAATTTGCAGGTCAAAATCGGTGGTCGGCTTATAGTCAAGATCGGCTTATAGTCGAGTATATACAGTATTTAATTTTTTTGCAACTGAAATACAGGCAGTCCCCGGGTTACAAACGAGTTCCGTTCCCACGGCTGTTCGTAAGTCGGAACAGTTACTTAAGGTGCGTATCTAGCGTATATATTTTACCTTTCTATGCATAAGAAACATTAAAGAAACACTTCCAGATATATAATATAATATAATATAATATAACATAATGTGCAATGTTTTGACGTGTGTCGTAAAGTAGTGCACCGTTCATTATTAGGAATCATTGTATGGAACTCGAATTTTTAATTTAAGAGGCTTTATGGCGGCCGGTTTGTAAGTAAGGGGACTGCCTGTATCTGCAGCCATGATGGGTAAATGAGCAGTTAAATAAAATATACTCTTAACAGATGTCAGATCAAAAGAGAATCTGGTACTGCATATATTTTTCCTATATTTCCAACGTGCAATAATATGAATTCAAAACATTCAGCCTGTGGATTTATTATATTTCGTTTACTGTTCGCTTATTATTACTTACTTATTGATGCTTGTTGACTTGCTTGTTTTTATTCTTGCACTATCTTGCCTGTTGCTGTTTTTATCTTTGCACTATCCCTTTGCTGCTATAACACTGCAAATTCCAGCTGTGGGACTAATAAAGGATCATCTTATCTTTTGTATTTTTAAATCGAGACTTTGCTGTAGATCATGAGAAGGAGGGAATCAGGCCTAAAACTGGCTGAATGATTATGTAGTGCATCCCTGACTTTATCAGCTAGTTACTGATATGATTGGCTTCTTCCTTCAAAGATGCAGCAGCATTAATTGGGTCAAACGCTGTTCAGGCCTTTCCTTTGGTCAGATGGCTGCAGGAGTCCTGCTTCTGGCCTGAGGAAAAGACAGACATTATTTTAAAGGGAACATCTCACTGAGCATGTCCCAACCTGCCCACGGGGAGTGTGTGTGTGTGTGTGTGTGTGTGTGTGTGTGCGCGCGCACGCACGCACTCCTGTTTTGTCCTCAGGGCCACTGATTGTTGTTCATTTGTTGTGCAAAGGCAAAATAAGCACATAAAGGCCAAAATGTGCTCTTCCCTGGCCTTCACCCACATCACAGCACTTTTCCGCACAAGTGGCTAACCACAGATAATTATACAATTAAAACAATTTTCTGCGTCTATCTGTCAGACTGATGTATTTCACCATTCGAATGACACTAATGCAGTAAGCCTCTTTCTCCCTCTTTCTGCGAGCAAAGCCTTTTCCTCTGTTTCACACATTTAGGAGAACAGAGAGTAGAGAAGAATAATGTATTTGTTTAGCAGGATGTTAGTGAATAAAGTAAGATCCGGCAGTTTTCATTAAAACCCGTAGCGCAGCAAGGAAACAAGGAGCTTCATTTGACTGTTGGTTCAAATTAACCCTCGGCTGCAGAAAAAGAAGAACCGGAGTGACCCTCTTATTTTCTAAGACAACACCGCCTTCAACTAATGCCAACATAAATAATTCATCACGACAAAATACATTCGAAGAAAAGCTGAATGAGAAGCAGAAAAGAAAAAAAAAAAAAAAAAANAAAAAAAAAAAAAAAAACAGACAATCGCACGAGAAGAAGTGTTGAATTAAAGCAAACAAAAGAAAAACAGTCCTTCAGCTGTCACTTTTTCACACCGAGTGGAACGTTCATTCTGTATTCAGTATTCACAGCCTGCTTTTCCAAGTGTCCGGCGGATGATCTGCTGAGTGCGTGAACTCTGAATGTGCCGTAACCTTTTGGGTGTGAACTGCACAGGGAGGAATTAGACACCACCAAACCTTGACCTGGATATCCTTCCTCGCTGTCCGCCCGCTGCGAACGAGGGACCCAGATAGAACCAATCCCACGCAAGTTGAAGGGAAATGCTTGGCGTGGCTCTGTCCTGCTGCACCAACTCCACCAATACAATGGCAGCAGAGAGTTTTATGTCTATGTCCTGATGGGATACACTTATCCATTCCGCCTATGGGGGGGGGGNGGGGGGGGGGGGGGGATCTGATATTAACCACAAGCAAATGCCCCCATCAGCAGAGAGGAAAAGCTGCCTTTTACGGCTACAGATCGCAGACTCAAGCCATTGGCCACAAAGCCCACAAATGAGGCATTAAGTGTAGTGGCAAGGCAGCAGAGAGATATGACCCTCTTCTCATCCATGCATGGATCTGCCCTCTCTCTCTCTCTCTCTCTCTCTCTCACTCTCTTTTCCAACCTCTCCCCACATTCCATTTTAATTCTTTGTCAAAACACGCTGAAGAGGCCCACAACACTCACCACAAAATAAATAACAACTGTCACCTACAGCGAAATTCATTAAGCAAAGCCAGTGTCGCAGCCCCGTAATGTAATTTTTATAATTGAAAATTAATTTTATACAATATTTGGGGAGATTCTTAATTGACATTTTCTGTAATGAATTGCCAGATAGAGGCGAGGCTATTGCGGCAAACTTTAAAAAAAAATGCAACCTGACATGGGGACTGGGTGCGGTGAAAGGGCCTGCTGGGACGGTTTCATCATCGAGCCTGACCCCCCCTGCTGCTGGGAATGGCAGGACACGGGGGGAACAGGGAGGAGATAGACTCCTCTTCACAGTCAGAGATTTAATTGCACACAGATTCCATTACCTCTGCACAAATGTCACATTCTCTTCTGATCAGGGGGCAAGGCAGCCACTGGCAGCACGGCTGGCAAGCCGCCAGGCTATAGTGCAGAAAGTATTCAGCCAATCAGGGCTCACAGGGCAGACAGAGGTGAGCAGAGGGACAGAAAGACTTCAGTATGCCAAAGATATTAAAAACAAAGGAGAGTCATGAGCACAAAGCAGCTGACAGTGCAGCATTCAGCTAGAGGGCAACATGTAGGATTAGCACGAGTCAAATATTTAATTTGTTTCAGACGATGAGGAGGTGATCGTACAGTTTCTTAAAAATTAAAATGAGAAAATGCTCCTGAAAATGCTCCTTACTGTCAATACTCTATTACATAAATTTAAAAAAAAATCCAAAGACAAATGCTCTCAAGTCCTAAAAGCTGCACTCAACCAAAAAAAAAAAAAAAAAAAAAACAAATTTAAAAAATCATGTTTTTTGTAGCTGTGCATTTTACAGCACAAGAAAAAAACATCAAAGTACATTCAGGGTGAAGACCTTTTCTGCAATATTCTTCATCATTCACATCCTCAACTGGCAGGAACAATAAAACCGATGAAAAGCTCTAAATAAGTCTGTTGGGATCGCCTTCAAGCTAATTATGGCTAATGCAAATGAGCCTATTAAGTCAGATCTGGCAGCGTTTCCGTGTCACTCCACAGACAGAACACGCATGAAATCAGAGAAGGGTGAGAGGAAGCGCTGCTACACACCGTAATCACTGGTGCACGACTGACTGGTGCTCCATTTTTCCAATCAAAATTCAGCTTGCAGTCTTGAGGGCGGGACCATCGGCGTTTCACAGATGACACTTGTCTAAAACAAAGTGAGAGAAGGAGAGGAGGAAGGAAGGGGGAAAAAAAATACAACGATTAGAAACAGGAAGTGAAAGGCGGGGAAAGCCCCTACTGTGGTCCGCTGAGCCCACATGTACAGAAATGACATAAGAAGCAAAAGTAAACGTGATCATTATCAGCCACAAGTATTCGACACACTTTGTCAGATATTGGTTCCTGTTGGCGTCTCCTGGCCTAAATACATATTAAGTCATCTTACAGGCCAGACAAGGCAAATATGACTGCTGCTACAGTAAATATCTCTGCTAATTATGCTACCAAATAAACACACAAAGATGCTAGTTAATACAAAAGAAGGTCATGAGAACACTGTTACACATAAAAATGCATAATGGTATGACACCAACAAAAATTAGCAAATCCCACCAGTCATATCGCTCTAGAGACTGCATGCACGGTGTTACAGTGACCTACAAACCCACGGAATCTGCAGCAGCCTCCAACTCAGTAACAAGCCAAATATTTACAGTATTACATGGGTTTTTTTACATAAATGATGCATGACTGGTACTACCACAGAAACATCTGAAACAAGTTGGACATTTTGTTTATTCAAAAAGCTCGTGTTAAGCTCTAAAGCATTCATCTGTAGCCAGATAAACAAGTGGGAAGATGCTAATGACTTCCAGATACGGTTCAGATCATGCAAATGAGGCAGCAGAATGAATTGCTCCTGGTTTTGTCCCTGTCATAGGAGTCACGGCTGCATGTGTGGCTTGTTGCTCCGTGATACATGCGTGTACGGCTGCGGTGTTTAATGTGGCTGTGTCTCCAGCAGCGAAGCAAAGCAATCCAGCTAATTGGCCGAGGCTGTGAGAAAGCGTGTCAGAAATCAAATCTGGAACTCTTGTTTCTGCACGTAGTGGCGTACTTCTTAACCACAGGCCTGACGTCCCGGCTCCTCATAATTCACCAGTGTGGAATTCAACTTGCACCATGAGCGCAGCCGCTGTTTCCACAGCCCGTCCACATTCCTGGGCCCACCATCGGCCCCAGATAAGACCCCTCTGATTACTCAGTTGCATGCCTGTCATTACTTCCAAAAATATGTTGATCCCAACAGACAGCTTCACCACCATGAATTTACAGACACACATGTATAGCAGCGCTTGCTTTTAGTGTGCTGTCACTTTAAAGGACCATACCACCCATTTTGCATGTTTGAGACTAATATATTCAATTTTCATACAAGTAACATTACTGACAATCATTTCCCAAAGCATACTGCTGAAACGGTGAATTAAAAATGTTTTTCCTACCTTCCAGACCTCCACTGGTTTCAGTTCATCCCAGCACACTATATAAATCAATTTGTAAATACCTGAAACGTGCTTGAGATGAGTAATCCATCACAGAGAACACGACATCTATTCAGTTTTTTGTTGAAGACTTTATTTAACCGATCTAACACAGAGGTGCACAAAAAATAAAAAATAAATAAATAAAAATGTATGCCTCCACCAGGAAATATAGTCCTGGGAGAAGTCGGCTTTTACTGAGAAATTAAAACCAACCGTGCCTTCTACGTTGAAATGTATGAGATAGCAGGCAAAACACTGAATATTTGATTTTGAAAGATTAGGGGTTTTGGCAAAATAACAGGAAAACTAAAATACTAAACTAAAATGTTATGTTTTGGAAAACAGATGTCAGAAACATAACGCATATGCAAGTCGTATTTACTGGGCTTAAACATGCAAATTCACGATATGGTCCTTTAAAAGCACTAACAGAGGGCACCATACAACATAAAGCTCGCGCCTTTCAAACTGCCTGATGAGAGGATTCAAAAGAGAGGAGGTTTATGCATAAAAGTAAAAGACAAGTTATAACAGCACGGGAGTCTTTATAGCAAATTAGCACTCACTAGATTTAAGTGCTTGTTAACTTTTATAGTATAATCTGTCCATAAAAAAACGACTAAAGAACAGAACACTTTAAGATAACCTGCATGCTAAAACCTTAGCATTAACCTAAGAGTCTTTGCCTCCTAAAAACTAAAGTGTTCTCACATTTGTGGCCTTTTGCATGCCAGCTGTTCAGCACTCGGCTCCCTCCAGCCCTGAAAACATGTGGTTACAATCCCACTTTTCACTCAAATTACAAACTGTCAGGTTCAGAAGAAACTCCATATCCAGCCACTTGGCAGAATGTGTGTTAATTGCCACTCGTTTGTGAGTTTCCAGGCAATGTAGTCAGGTGTATTTGAAGCTGTCCCTCCTTGTTAAACAGTATGAAGGCAGTCTGAAGGTTTTGGTTCGTAAAGGTCGCACGCTGTCTGATAACACAGCTAAATAACAGAGAAGAGCCCAAAGCCTCTCTTTTGGTTTAACGGCAAATAAGAAAATGGACCATTACTCTCACCATCTGGCTATGAGCGTGATTAAATCACCCATTTTAAACAGTCTTCCATCACAAGTCTTCAGGTTTTCAGTCTAACCAAACACTACACCAGGTGATTTAACTGATAATCGCACCTTCAACCAGAGAAGATTCGTCTGACATTTGATTGGACGGAAAACCTGCAGACTGAGCCACCAAGTGTGGATTCGATGGACAGACCATTTAGAAAATAGTGACCGGTTTTCCTACTTCCAGTTTGTGTTTCAGTATGAACAATAATATATCACCAGTTTCTCTTTGCCATATCTATTTCTCTTTTTCTGACAATTGCAAAAGCATAAAAGCAATTTAATCAACAGTCAAAAAAAGTCAGTAAATGTTCATGGCTAATCAACAGTAAGTCATTCCTGCTGCATTCAGACCCTCAATCAACTTGTGAAGCCTGACAAGAGAAACAGAAGTGTGTATAGCAAATGATAATACTATCTGATTGGAGTAAAATAAAATAAGCAGTTGCACAGAAAAGCTAAAGCAGCAATCAGTTGGTCACACTGCAGCTATAGGGAAGTATAAAAGTTTAGCAGACAAGCTGGCTTAAGTCTGAATTTGAGGCCTAATTGGATTTTCCTATTTAGCATCATTATTGTGTAAATATTACATTTAGCTGCCTGTTAACTAGCTAAACAGTTAATTTCAGACATACCGGTAATGAGTAACCTGCACACTGTGAATGTCACACTGTGTGAGATAGAAGGTATAAGAAGAAGAACCAAGCTGTATTCTGTGTCAGACTGTACGATATCAAGATAGATTAGATGTCAGATCGTGCGATGAATGAAAACCATAGAGTTACAGCATGCAGGAAAATAAAGGGCAGGCAGAAACACGTCATCAGCCTGTAAGGGTTTATAGATGTGGGTTATAGCAGGAGTGAAACTGTGAAACTGTGTAAAACTGTGAGGTTTTGGTTCTAAACTGTCAGACTTTTGTGCAAGCTGGTTTTGTTCGTAAGAATTGGTCATTGGTGCAGGTGTCTCATGCTGTGATTTAATAATAATAATAAACTCTATTTGTATAGCACCTTTCATAGACAATAGGTCACAAGGTGCTTCACATGCAATAATATAAAACAATAAAAAACAATACATAAAATCAAGAAGCTGTAAAAATCAATAAATAAAAGGCATCAACTAAGAGCAATAAAACCATAAAAGAAAGTGACGACCTAAAAGCCTGTCTGAACAAAAATGTCTTTATCTTCCTTCTAAACACGACCTCAGAATCAGCAGAACGGACAGCAGGAAGGGCGTTCCATAGTTTAGGCGCTACAGCCTGGAAAGCGNTCAGAATCAGCAGAACGGACAGCAGGAAGGGCGTTCCATAGTTTAGGCGCTACAGCCTGGAAAGCGTGATCTCCACGGGTCTTTAAACGGGTACGAGGGACGACCAGTAACCTCTGACCTGAAGACCTGAGTGAGCGGGAGGCGGAGTCTGGCTTTATAAGATCCACAAGGTAGGAGGGTACCTGACCACGCAAGGCTCTAAAAGTTAGAACTAAAATTTTAAAATGCACTCTAAAATTAATTGGGAGCCAGTGAAGAGCAGATAACATGGGAGTAACATGTGACTTCCTGTTGGCTTTAGCTAAAAGCCTCGCAGCAGCATTCTGAACAGCCTGAAGCCAATCTAAAGAAGTTTTGCTAAGACAGGTAAAAAGAGAACTACAATAATCTAAAGGAGAAGAAATCAAAGCATGAAAAAGTTTTGCTAAGACAGGTAAAAAGAGAACTACAATAATCTAAAGGAGAAGAAATCAAAGCATGAACTTGGACTGACAACCAAAGATTTCATCACAATTCTTAGCGTTAATAATTTAATTAACACTCAGTTATCTAAAACTGTGTGATCACTCACAACACAATTGCTTACACCGTGACAGTTATGTCATCATCTATCTATAGATGCATACGTGAAGCCTTACGCATGAAAACCTGTGTGTTACATAACTTACAACAGAAACTTGTGTAACCTGTTTAAAATGCTAAAATGAAGTACATTTGAGAAAAAAAATCAAAGATGATCCACAAAAGACTGCAAACCCTTCATCTATAAAGTCCGTGGGATTGATCTCCCGTCCTGCGCTTGACTCCAGAGTTGAGCCGGCGACCAGGTAGAGACTCTGACCGTAAGAACATTGGTGTGGTGTCGGATCAATGACTTGACCAGTTAAGTCACACCACTCTCCGTACCTCATCTCATAAGAGCTGGTCTTCAGGAACACCCCTCGCTGACCCACGCTGCTGGGGACAATTACAAGAGAGTGGTCTTTCAGTGCCGACGCCCACTTGACCCAGCAGCGTAAAGACGTGGAGGAGATCCACATGATTTAAACTCCTCCCTAAGACGTGCTGACAAGGTTAGAGGGTCAACACAGACATTAACAGGTCAGTGTGTGGCCCACTTGGGAACAATTACTCCCAGTCACAGCTAAGTGGACACTTGATTGAACACGATGGAGGCAGGACACACTTCCCACAGATAACAATCCCCAGAGCCATTTAGGATAAAAAGCCCTTGTGATACAGCCTTTATGGGCAGAATTCATCTTCCTTTTCCCTTTTAAAAGAATGTGAGAGTGTGATAGAGAGCCATTCTCTGGAAGCAATGAGTCTCTCGTAGCATTACCATTTTCTAGCAATACTAATAGCTGCTTATGACACAGAAACAATTACAAGGTGACTGGAAGAAAAAGCTAAACAATGGGACGAGCTGTTAAGATTTCATTTTTCATTCTTGGAAAAAAAAATGGAGGCTCGCAAAAGAAAGAGCAGGCTTTGATGGAAAACTCGTATTTTCCAATACAACAAGTGCTTTTCGTGTTTAGTTTACCAGAAATGCAACACGATAACAAAACTGAGAGACGGTCAAGAGTTATAAATGCTACTCCACAACATTTCTCTCATCTCTAATTAAATGCGGTGACATTGTATTGTGTTTTTTATGCTGTTCAACCTTTAACCTACTGACAGTTTGACCTCTCTCCCACCACGGTGACTAAAGTTTGCCTGGAACATCTGGCCTCTTGTGCACACACACACGCGCACACGCACACGCACACGCACACACACACACACACACACTCCCAGATCTGAGGAGATTCATGTCACAACTCAACAACAAATACTTTATGCATGTCATCATAATGAGTGGGCTTAATATTTAAAGGAGAAAAAAAAACCTGAACAGATGTTTTGGGCTATCTCTGGCAGATAAAATAGCAAATTTAATAGTGAGTGTCTCCGTGCTAAATGGTCGCTATCGTCCTTTGGTCTCTTCGTACACAAATTGGGCTTATCGATCCACAAACACATTTTCCCAATTTGCATAAGCTGTGTGTTGTTTGTGATATTGTTTCATTTTTTCCCCAGAGGCTAATTTATTTCTCTGCGTTAGAAAATCAGTTCCATGTTGTCCCTCGCTGTGTGGCGGCGGCTGCTGGCTGTTAGCGGGCGAAGATGACATAGTTCACCACTTCTCCAGCTGCAAACCAGCAGGCAGGCTGAAGACAAGAGACGAGATGAGACGAGATGAGGCGCAAAGAGAAGAGACAAGACACGAAGAAACAAGACGAGACGAGAAGAGAAAAGTAAAGACGAGACGAGACGAGAAGAGATGAGACAAGAAGAGACAAGATGAGACGTGAAGAGAAGAGATGAGAGGAGCAGAGAAGCGACGAGAAGAGGAGAGACAAAATGAGAAGAGAAGAGACAAGATGAGAAGAGACGCGAAGAGACGAGAGGAGCAGAGAAGAGGAGAGACGAGACGAGAAAAGAAGACATGCGAAGAGACGAGAAGAGATGAAACAAGAAGAGATGAGAAGAGGCGAGAAGAGAAGAGACGAGACAAGGAGAAAATAGAAGAGAAGGGATGAGACAAGAGAAGAGAAGAGAAGAGAATGCTTATAACTAGCCTTCATCTCTCTTATTGAGCAGAAGAGTTGAGGAACTAAGAAACCTTTAGCAGAGAAAAGACAAACTTCAGCTCAGGATCTCTCTCTCTATCTATCTATCTCTATCCCTCCCTCCTCATTAACAAGCCTCTTTTCCAATTCAGTTACGACCCCGGAGATTTAACCTTCCACAGTTTTGTACAGTGCCACACCATGAACCCACTTTCAAACGCAGGAAGTAGCAGCAACAGGCTCGTGGACGACCCGCTGGCTGTAGGCGGAGCTATTCCCCAGCACCGCTCTGTAACCAAGTGGGCATCATGCGAATACCATCTGGGTACCACTTATTTAAAGCTGGCAGAAGTCCCGTGGCAGCCAGCCTGGCGATGAGGAGAAGGGAATAAATTGCATCATTTACTTAACATCCATTTACCGTTAAAAACCCATGACTAAATAATTTGGTTATTCCGCGTGCCAGTTTCTGCTGTCAGCCAAATTGTGTTGTAAGTGCGACAAAAACAGCAACTGTCAAAGGGCTGATAAAGTAGGAATCGAGATGTTAACCACATGAAATCGCAATTACCACCAAGTATATCAACAACCCTCAATCCATTTACACCAAAGAAATCTCCCAGTGCGTTATGCATTACACAGAACCCACAAACAGACAATAAACACATTGTAATTATAATGCCAACTCTTTAATTACGTGTGTCATTTGGGGATGGTCGAGCTCGCTAATTGTCAGTGTGAAGCGAAAGGACTGAAGTAGATCGAGCCCGAGGCCCGATGAGAACCATATTCCCCACTCTCCAAGCGTGTTAGAAGGCAGAAAATTCAATTGGCACAGTTCCAGAGAAGAACAGTCCAAACAGGCTAAATCAGCGGGGACAAACTCCATGCAAATCATTTACATTAGCACACGTGTAGAGAGCAGAAAGCATGTAAGGCTTTCCTCCCGCAGCATTAAAGCCTGAGTGCTGGCTCTAACCTGGCTGCCAGGTGTGCTTCCTCTGATGATTTTAACAGTCTTCAGACTTACTGAAATTATTTACTGACCACATCAGTGCAGCGTTTGAAAAAGAATGAAGTGTAAAAGTTCTCATTTGTCTTGATAGAGCAGTTTAAAGAAGCATACCAGTGATTTTGCACGTTTAAACCCAATACATACGACCTGCATACGTGTTAAAAAAAAACATTTTCCAAAAAACACAAAAAAGCCCAGACTTAAGTTTGTGTTATTTTGCCAAATTCCCTAAACTTTTAAAATCAAAGGTTCAGATGATACATCTACATTAACATTTAATGTTTCGCCTGCTAACACACACATACGACTGTAGAAGGCATGGTCATTTTAAGTTTTCGGTAAAAGCAGTCTTCTCCTGGGACTATTTTCCCTGGAGGAGTTACACATTTTCTTATGTGTAGCTCCGTGTTGGATCAGTTAAATTATCTAACTTCAGAGAAAAAAATTAAAACTGGCAGATTACTTATCTTAAGCACATTTCAACGCCCTACAAGTTTATTTTCATAAACTGAAACCACTGGCAGACTGGAATCCAGAAAAAAACAATTTTTTTGAAAAATTACCACTGCAGTAGTATGTTGTGGAAATTGATTGGCAGTAATGCAACATGTACGCAGATAATATTTCAGGCTCAAACATGCAAAATCACCGATATGCTCCTTTAAAGCAACTGTACCCAAAAACATTTACACATTACACATCATTCAACAACTAAATTGCATTGTTTTTGCTTCATATCGTGCAGCCCTGACAGAGGATGTGAGGGACAAAGAGCGTTGTACAGTATAGTGCATCTTAAAGGACGATACCAACCATTTTGCATGTTTGAGCCTAATATATTCAGTTTTCATATATGTAACGTTACTGACAATCATTTCCCAAAGCATACTACTGGAACAGTGAATTAAAAATGTTTTTCCTACCTTCCAGACCTCCATTGGTTTCAGTTCATTCTCTATTAAAATCAACTTGTTGATACTTGAAACGTTCTTGGGATAGGTAATCCATCATCACCAACAAGACGTGTATTCAGGTTTTTTTTAGAAGTTATGTAATTTTAGTGTTTAAGCTCAATAAAAAGCGTGGAGTGAATGTATGCCTCCACCGGGGAATATAGTCCCAAAAGAAGACCTGCGTTTATGGAAAAATTTAAAGGACCGTGACTTCATAAGGCTGTGTAACTATTAGCAGGAGAAACATGGATTTTTAAGGTGGGTGTATCACTTGAATATTTGATTTTGAAAGATTAAGAGATTTTGCAAAATATCAGGAAAGCTGAAATACGGTTTTATCCTTTGGGAAATGATTGTCAGTAACATAGCATGTATGAAAACTGAATACACTAGTGCAGTGCTCGTTGAAAACTTGCCTGTTCAGACCGGGCCGGACTTTATGGTGTGCATTGTAGCCTGCCATAAGTGCCCGTGGACCGGAGCGTATTCTGCTGCACGGACTACTTTTTACCAGCACAGCTCAATTTGAGAACTGCTCATCCAAACAACTTTGCATGCAGCACTGCATGTCCTTGGGTCCTGAGCGTTATACTTGCTGAATTTCAACTTTACACAGTGCTAGAGATATATATTGATGCCACAGACAGAGATTTCTGGCTTTATAGTCAGATTAGGCTCAAACATGCAAAATGGACGGTATGGTCCTTTAAATACAATTTGTGAGACGACATCCCCTCCATGAATCATGATCTGTCCATGGTTTACATACTGACTGGCCCTGATGAGAACACACAGCCTGGAATGGCATGATCTCACTGGGAAAAAGAGTCATGCTGGTCGGAGGGCGTGGCTTTAAAATCAGTGAAGGTGGAGAGGCTTAAACACAAACAAAACAAATCTATTACTGGTTCCACGTCACGAAATCATGATGCTGCTTCAGTCACAATAATAATAATTCACTGCTCAAATTGTTCTCACCTCTGCTTTTTCCATTTCTGTATCTTTGAGAGGTTCAACTGAACACTTCATTGTGCTGCGAGGTCTTTTCCACACGGCCGCGATTTATAAAAGAGATCAGAGTGACTGAGAGAGAGAGAGAACGAGTGCATGAAGGATACAAGATTCTCATCTGCTATCCATCTCATATTCTAATGCAGCCATTATGCTCTAAAAAGAGGCTGCTCATCTGTTCATTTTATGAGGCGTTTGTGGAAAAAGATGATACTGCGAGAGCGTTGGTCGGAGTGATTAAAATTCTTTGAAATAGCCCTTCAATCACGGAGCGCAATTGTGCTTAAAATACACAGAAACACACTTGGAAGCCTGATCCGGCTCCACTCTAAAGTATGATATGAAAAGATTGATTTTACTCATTTCTCACTGCAAGCTGTTTTCAGCGCAAGGAATTGATTGGTCAACACATTAAAAGCTTGTACATCATGCACTCATATACGCAACAAGAAAAGGCTTTTAGGGAAAATATTCAATAACTCTGGATGGCTTGCTGCTCAAACCGCACCGCATTTACAGGTGGTACAAAATCCTCCAACAAAAGGCTGCAAACAATAAATAGTAAATGGTTAACAGTGGAGAAATAGGAAGAAGAAGACAACTCAGGAACATGATGTGCGTGATGTGAACCACTTTGATGTCACGTGTTGGCGTCATTCTGACTTCACACGTTCACGTTTCGTCAGCGTCTCTGCTGGCAGGCTGCTTTCATGTTGTGTGAAAGTGCTGCCTGAGATAATCCGCAAAGACGATGAAGGAACACTTCCAGAGGATGGTCATGAAGCCGGATCAGGTCGCCCGCCCCGACCTGCCGATGCTGCAGTCTCACCTGACTTCAAGTACAGGAACGAGGATGAACAGCAGCTTACTGATCTTACAAAATGCTGCAGAATCACCCTTTAGTCAAAGCATAAGAGCTCCAACATCTCAAGTTGAATCTGATTAAAGGCCCATAGAACGCACACACAGCTGTTTTTATTTGGGCTGAGTTGACGTCGTGTTAAGACTGTGAGGGCGTGTACATCTCAATGCACCTGATAAGGAGAAATTTCACCTGTCTGACTTATGGTACGATGATTTAAATATAAGCCATTTGATGACATCAGAAAACTCCCAGGAGAGCTCAACTCACCTTCAACCTGAGAGCAGGTGTAGTAATGAATGAAAACACCTGTGTGGGTGTGTAGGGGACTTCATTTATGTGTTAATTTCGTCAAAATATTCGTGACGATTTCTCCACAGGAAAAATGAAGCAATACTAAACACAAATAACCTCTGTATTAAAAAAAAAGATTAAATTTTAAAAAATAAATTATTTTTTGCATATGTACAATGAGAAACGAGCTGCTATTACCAAGAGGATATTAATGTAGTTAAAACTGTCACAAATGTCTACAGTCCATGAAAATGTAAATAAGAAGGACCATAATTAGCAATTGGGTATTTTTCTCTTAATCACAGACCAACAGCTGTATTGTGCATGTAAACATACTGAGTTTGTGCCAATTAGAAGGATTCTGCATCTATTCATGGACTTTAAGCTGTCAGAGTTCACAGTCATGAAAACTTTTTCATTTATTACATTTAGTTTGTGTTAAAGTTTTAAATAAAAAGAGAAATTACCTTGTAATTTGAGGCTGTGTTGTTGTTATACTGGACTGTGTTATGTTGTACCATGTTTCTAATATTTTGGCGCCTTCATAGAAGTGAATGAGGTGGACAAAATATTAGAAACACCGTTAAATATATGCAGTCCAATAACATAACAAATCAGACTCCAACCTCAAAAATAATCATAGAGCAGAATCAATATTTCTCTGACAGTGTCAACAACTAAAAATCTTTAGTTTTGTAAAGTTAGTATTTCATAGGACTTTTCTATTGGATTGTGTTTCTGTTTTTCTGCCCTCTGAGTTTATATATTATTATCATAGTATAGAAATTACAGCCCCAAGTTTAGGCCCATACCCGCCCTACACAGTTCTGTCTAAACCCAACCCAAAATCCTAGACTTAATGGAATTCTCGGCCCCAGCCCGACCAGAGGCCCGCGGTCTTTTTTGTTTTTCAGCTCTTTTCAAAGTAAAAGTAGCAGCTGTCAGCTGCTGCTGCAGTTTCTGAGTGCCAACATGTGAGCATCAGGAGGCATGTTATGACAGATGAGCCCGGCCCAGGCCTGAGCCAGTGCTATGAAATTCAGCCTGAAGCCCAGCATGATTTGTAAATTGGCCTGTGCAGGGCTCTAATAGGAATATATACCATAAATCCTTTAATAAAACTGGTATTCAAATAATGGCGGATATCTAATAGTAGCCGAGGGCGGAGTCAGCAGGAAGAAATAAAGGCCAGTCTCAAATAAAGGCGGGTTTGGTGTATGTCTGTTACTGGTCCAGGCGAATATTAATATAATCTGCTGCTGCCACCAGATGACAGCAGAAACACATCTGAAACACCAAAACGCTTTAAAACCTTTCCAGCCGTCATCCCTTCAGCCTGAAGATGGCTGGGCTCAACGTGAAACAAAGCCGTAAATGTGGACTCCATCCCTGGCGAGGAGCGAGTGACACCGCTGTCATCACCGACCCGGAAAAAGACGATGAATGAAGCTTTATAAAATCTGATGGAGGCGTGTTCACACTGACACACTTCTCCCTCGTGGCGTGTTTTTTTATGCAGTTATGGGTTCATCCATCGGTGGTGGGAAAGCCACTACAAGGCTCTAGCTTCGGTTTCAGTTTCTCTTCGCACCACGCATCCATGAACAGCCGTTACAGGGATGCTGCCTTACTTTCAGTTATATATAATATTATAATATAACTATAACACAGTGGCAGGAAACTTTGGTGAGAAACATGGAGATTATATAGCTTAAAATTATAAATAAAGGCCTGGTTCTCTGTGCAGTTGAGGGAAATAAAGGCTCCGCCCACTATTTGAGCATTTACGGTATTCTGGAGATTTCTGCATATCAACCACTTCTACTCTTGAGTAATATTAGTGGGAATATGACGCCATGACTTGGGTAAAGACTGACTGAAAGTAGTCGATGTAATGCTTCTTTAGACACAAACACAATGACAAAGTGTTTATCTAGTCAGCACATGTGGCAAATAGTGAGCCGCACTTTCTGCTCCAACACATAATTCCATGCCGGGCTAATCTACTGACTGAAACGATAAATGAAAAATAACGGCTGTGAAAATAACCATCTCCAACTGAGTGGTTTGGGAGTGGAGCACCACCCTGTTTACAACGCCGAGAACAAAAACAAACTCCCTCCAAGGAGCCTGAGCAAACGCAAGTCACACACACACACACACACACGCACGCACACTCCACCGACGCAGGCAAACAACAACAACATCTGAGGATCTACAGGGAGAGCAGCTATCAAACAACAGCAGCTCGCACAAACAACCTGAGAGTTTATGTGAAAGTGGAATCAAACGGCAAACAGAAAGTCAAATACTCCTCCTCTTCCTCCTCCTCCCCCTCCCCCACATCGCCAAAGTCTCAGGTCAATTGAATCATCAGGAGTTGGGGAAGATACAGTCACCACCTTCCACGAATAGCTCGCAAAACCACATCAGCATGACTTCGCTGTGGTTACTTTGAGAACACTCCCCCTCAATATCCAGGGGACTCTGAATGAAGAGGTAATGAATCTCAGTTAACAAGGCCATTATCAGTGCAGGAACTCCATCATCGCGAGGGACGGTGAATCCGTGAGGCTCTTACACTCTGCTGGCCTTTTACTGTTGCTATTAACCGTGCGTGCCAAAAAAAACCCAAAAAAACCACGAGAAGCATCGCGTTTTTGATCTCGCATTGTACATCAAGGTAAACAATGAGACGGGATGAGGGACGCTGGTCCAATTAGCCATTTCTGCTCTCTGCTGTCAAGTCTTTAAAAAGCCTGCAAGGATGATAATAGCAACCTGCATACTTTCATCTGTGCTCCAGACTCATCAGCATGGTAGTTCCTCTGCTCAAGCACAGCACTGCATCTTGGGTAATTACTGCTTCCCAATTACCACCCAGCTGGTAAATATATATCAAATAAACAAGCAACAACCCGTCAATTAGGAGCACCCTTCATAACAGCGGGTTCAAAATGATGTTTTATGTACAAACAGAGGAAACGGAGCATTCAGCTTCAAAGTGAACTTGTATCCATTAAGCACACCTGAAGATGCCAGTTTGTAAAATAAATAAATCGCGTGTTTCGAAGCAATTAATATCCATTCCTAATTAAAGGTGTTTTAATTGCCAGCGGTGCGGCATTATGTGAACAGGTAGAAGGAGCTTTAAAAAAACGAACCCTTCAGTAACACTGTTGAATTCAAAGGCAAAGAGAACAGCTGCAGTAACAATCTGTCAACAAAATTTGCATTGCTGCTCTGTCCTCGTCTCCGTTACTCTGCCCCGTCTCTCCTTGAGCCCACGGAGCCGCCGCCTCAGATCTCAGCACTCTGATGGCTTATCACATAGTGAGCAGCAGGCTAAGCCGGAGTGATGAGCCCAAAAGACATGATCAAAGCGCAGCAACTTTCCACCCAGCCACGATGATGGAAGAGCAGACTCTGCCATGTTATGTTTCTTATTAGGCTGGAACTGCCAACTGAAAATGCAGCCAAGAAGTCAAGGATGAGGCCCTTAAAATGCGCTCCTGCAGCCTCGCTGACTGCTGCGCTTAACACGGTCTAGGTAATAGTCTGCAACATTTTCATATTAGGAAATGTTGGTTTTGTTTCTCCTGTTTTTTGTATTGATGTAGCATGATAGCAGGGTGAGTCTGACAAATCAAAACAGGCCATGTAATGCCTCCCGCAATGCCTCTTAGATAACTGTTTGATGATGGTTGTTTGGTAACAACCCTTTTCTACTACTGGAGCGGTACATCTTGCAATTGAATTAATTGTTTTTCCTACCTTCCAGGCAGCCGCTGGTTTCAGTTCATTCCAGTACGCTACAAAAATCAACTTACAGAAACGTGAAACATGCTTGAGATAAGCAGTCATCACAGTGCCAAATTTAACCAATCCAACACAGAACTAAACAGAGGAAAACGTATCTCTCTGCCAGGGAATATAGTCCCAAGAGAAAACTGCTTTTACCAGAGAAATTAAAATGACCATGCCTTCTACATGTGTGTTACAAGTGAAACATTGAATTTTACCTGAATATTTGATTTTGAAAGATTTGTTATTTAGCAAAATAACACGAAAACTACAATATGGTTTCATGATTTGGATAATGGTTTGCAGTAGTGTATGTGGTGGTATCTTTTAGGCTCAAAAACATAAAATCACCGGAATGGTCCTTTATATTTTTTTGACACTCATAATTTTGTTGCGGACTGTCTTTGTTCTCTCTCGAGAGTGAGATAGGGCATCGTGGATGCGTATCATGCTGTGATGGAGGGCCGCTGTTTGGGACTGATGAACAAAGATTTCATCATTCAGCAGCATTTTGATTTCACAAAGATATAAAAACTAAGTATTATGTAATGTACAAAGAAATACCACATATACTCGACTATAAGCCGACCCCCCCCNTGCATATAAGCCGACCCCCTGATGTTGTTCCATTTGTTCAGCAAATTACCTGTTTTTTTCTGAGAATTGTCATAGTATTCCTGTGATTTTCTGAAAATATCCCACATACTGGTACCGGTAAACAGCTGATTACCGTAAGTGACATTAGCTAACATTAAGTTTTCCGGACTCCTCTTCCTTGTCTGAATCACATTGATGAAGGTAAGGAAAGCTTTACAAATGAGCTATAATTATCACGGAGCTTATTTAGCTGTAATTATGGTGAGTTGTTTCTTTGGGTTTTTTTTTTGTTAAGAATCTCACCCGTTACATGTTTTCAGTAATTATCCTGTACCTGAGTCGATGTGGGCCTGTCTATGTGCTGGACATTCCTCCATANTTCAGTAATTATCCTGTACCTGAGTCGATGTGGGCCTGTCTATGTGCTGGACATTCCTCCATATGGAGTTTTGGAATTCCCTCAGCCGGCCCCCTGATGTTGTTCCATCAATTTATTAGTTTAGCAAATTCCCTGTTTTTCTGGGTATTGT
>VXCM01005477.1:8354-45860 GCA_014773175.1 Lucifuga dentata
CACACACACACACACACACACACACACACACACACACACACACACACACACACACTTTGAAACGCAGTGCTCAGAGGAACGTCATGCAATGGTGGAAGCTTGTTGTCTTTGCTCTCTCTCTCTCTCTCTCTCTCTCTCTCTCTCTTTCAGCTCCGTGTGAATATCTTGCTGTTTATCTATATTAACAGACTATTTACTGTCAAAATGTCCAAATGCTGAGGTCAAAGGTTAAACTAAAACACTAAATAGATGCACAGTATTTAAAACAAAAAGAACTGAATTTAAATCCACCAAATCTACACAAACCTCCAAATTTATGTTTTTATTCATAGAAAATCTGTAGAAATGTTTCATCAGGATCCAGATTAACATCAACACATAGTTTTTAGTGTTTAAATTTTTTTAAACACTGTAAATATATTAAATGTAAATATTAAAATATAAATTTAAGATGTTAAATATTTAAAAATCTGACTTGCAGAGAAACATATGGCAGAAACAGTGCATGGAGTCTGGCTGTGATCCTATTGGCTGCGTCAGCGTTCTTCCTGCTTCCTGTCTGTCCTGCTGATCCACCGGCTGTGTGTGTGTGTGTGTGTGTGTGTGTGTGTGTCACCTGGACATTTGATTGGACAAAATAACAAGAAAATTAAAATACAGTTTTATGTTTTGGAAAATGGTTGTCAGTAACGTTACATGTATGCAAGTAGTATTAACAGGGCTTAAACATACAAAATTTCCGGTATGGTCCTTTAAAGTTAGAACTTCCTGCTTACAACATAATTTAATGTTGAAACATTTAAGAAATGGATTTAAAATAGATTAAAATAAAGTCTGATAAGATGAAATGTTAGACAGCGTTTTTATCCTGCAGGAGTCACGCACGTCCTACGTGTACTCGCTGTTACGTGTGTGTACTCACTTTTACACGTCCTGCGTGTACTCGCTGTTACATGTGTGTACTCACTTTTACACGTCCTGCGTGTACTCGCTGTTACATGTGTGTACTCGCTGTTACACGTCCTGCGTGTTGCTGCTCAGCATCATATTTATGCTGCTACAGAAACTCCTGAATCCTTCATGTTAAATTCACGTGATGTTTGTGTATTTTACGTGTTTCTCGGACACGGTAAAAATAAAAACACGCTGACTGTTCTTCCGCAGCAGAATGTTGGAGCTGCAGCGCCATCATGTGGCTGCTTAACCGCATTACACAAACACACAACCTAAAATAACCTGATGAGTCAGGAGAAAATGAAACGCTGAGAAATGTGCCTCCTTCTTCTTCTCCTCTCAGGAAGCAGCTCCCCCTGCAGGACTCTGGAGGCGCTGCACCATGATTTTACCAAACAAACTGAGCTTTTTTCCGTCCTTACGTTTTGCATGCACAGGAAGAATTCGCCCTACAGGACGCTGGAACCCGTGCGCCCGCCTGTGGTGCCCAATGACTACGTCCCCAGCCCCACCAGAAACAACATGGCCACTGGACAGCTTCCCAGTCCGGGCCGCACCGCCACCCTCAACCACAGACCCCGAACATACAGGTCAACGCCGAAACATGGCTGCCTGCATCAGACTTTAACAGTGATGAACGCTAAGGAGGAGACGTGTTTAGATGTTCTTTTCTCTCCATGCATCCTTTTTATCTGTCGTTCATGCTTCCATTCTCTGAATTTTCATTTGGTGATTATACACAAGTAAAACGTGTAAATGCAGGAAACACACACCAGTTTTTCAAGTTGTTTTGATGAATAATTAACTAAGCTGACTAACTTTGGGCAAACCATGAATTTGGGTTAAACTGATATTTTATTGGTTTGGTCAAATAAATCAGTGTTCCTCATGATGATTTGCAGCTTTTCCAAAGCGTTTGCTTGTGAGTTCATCACCTTCACTCTGCCTGTCGTTTAAATCTGTTTCATCACGTGTTTCTCTGCTTTGGCGCGTCACGGCTGATATCTGCTGCTTTTACCTGCTGCTGCTTCAGGTGTTTTCAGATCTGCAGATCGTTTGTTCTGAATCAGAGACTAAATTATGGTTTGGTTCAGTTTCACACAAGAAAACGTCCAATCAAATCAAAATATATCAATAACAGTCATGTGACAACACTCTCTCTGCTCATTGGTCAGAAATATCTGGGGGTAGAGGAAGAAAATCAAAACAGGAAGAATTTTACTTTTTTCAAAGTAAACTCCATTTTCTGTTTCAAACTTGTGATGTCATCGTGGTCGTTGTATGGCGCCACGACAACCAAAGTCACAAAAAACACAACAGCAGTGAACGACGTTAAAAACTAACCAACCATCATCCAGAATGTAAACCAAGCTTCAGTTCTGCCATCCAATCACAGCTCTGCTTCATCTCTGCTGCTCTGGAACCTTCAACCAATCACATTCTGTGTTCATGGCCTCACTCTTTCATTGCTTCTAATGGATTAACTCATTCCTGCTGTTTCTCCTCACACAGCCTGTCTCTCTGCTTCCTGTCTGTCTCTCTGCTGTCTGTCCTCGTTAGTCCTGGTAACAGGAAGGGGACAGGTGGTCTTGACGTGGAGCGGTCTTACAGTCCTGCTGGTCATTTGAGGGTCAAAATAAAAAGTCTTCTGAACATCACAGAGGACCATGTCCCATAAGTCTTTGCCAAATTGGCTGCGACCAATCACAGCGGACTTCATAATGAAAATGAACATTTTAATTGGCTCAATAAACAGAACAGCTTTCAGTTCGCTCGCCCTCAGATACACCATGAGAGGCAGAAGACCCACGACACGTCTCTAACATCCCTGTCTCACTCTCGCTCTCTTTCCCTCCCACTATGCGTCTTTCTCTCCCCCTTATTATCATTGATTGTCCTTCTGTGTGTGTGTGTGTGTGTGTGTGTGTGATACAGCGGCAGCAGTGGCTGTAGTCACCCTAGCAGCAGCAGCAGCAGCAGGGAGAACAGTGGGAGTGGCTGTGTGGGCGTTCCCATCGCCGTGCCAACGCCTTCCCCGCCCTCCAACTTCCCAGGTAACACACACACACACACACACACACACACACACACACACACATACAGTATTTTGTGTCCTTAATTCCTTCCCACCTCTCTCCTACTTTACTACCTTCACCAATTCCTTCTTTTCTTTTCCTTCCCTCCTTTCTTATAACTTTTCTTCTTTCTCTTCCTTTGTTTTTTTCACTCCTGCTTTCCTTGTCAGATTAATAATCCGTGAAAATGTCCAAGAATGAACTAATTAGTAATCATTTCACTTCCAGTATTAATCATTAAGCAGTCTTACCCTCTCTCCTTTTCCATTTCCCTTCTCTCCTTCTTTTCTTTGGTCCTGTGTCCTTTCTTTCCTTCCTTCCTTCCTTCCTGAAGTTTCTCCGACCACTGGACCAGCTAGCTCTTCGTCCACTGCTCCTAACTCCTCCCCCTCACCTTCTCCTTCCTCGTTCTCCTCCTCCTCCTCTTCCACTGCAACCTTAACACAACCAAACACACCTTTGCCACCAAACTCACCTTCACATCACAGCGACTCGCCTCCTCAACCAAACTCCGCCCCCAGCACATCCCCACCGCCTAACCCCGCCCCCGACACATCCGAGGTCCAGTCGGATGTTTTGCTGGGAGAACTGTCCTCTGTCCTTCCTTCTGCTCCTCCTCCTCCTCCTATTCTCTCCTCCTCCTCCTCCTCCTCCTCCTCTTCCTCCTCCCCTGCCAAAGGTGAGTCTCTTCTTACTCCTCCTTTCTCCTTTTCCCTGACAAACCCGCCACTCGTCTTCATTTTAGAAAGTAAAACGTTGCTTTCATGTCAGATATCCGCTGATTCCCTTCAGCTCCCAGAATGCATCACTGCAGCATTTACACAGTGAAAGCACGTTTTAGGATTCTGTTCTCACTTTGAGGGCTGAAACAAAAACTTATTATTCATAATTCCCATTGTTTCCATGCTAGCAAGATTTGTGCCGTATCATATTGTTCATGATAATACCGATGCAATTAAAAAATCTGTCATATCACTATATTCACAACATTGCAGCGTGATGACGTTGATGAATTTTCACAGCAAGAAGAAACCATAAAAAGAGCTACCTCTGTTGTTTGGAAAAGGCTAACTGGCTAACCGCTAAAGGTGGAAAAAAATAAATTTGAAGCAGAAACACTTGAGTAAATACCAAGTAATAAGTTACCTGAGGAGGAGAACCAATCAGCTGATTACAGGAAAAACAAACAGGAAGTGATGATGACTCATCAAGCATAGCTGGAGCGCTAGCTAGCTGTACTTCCTGTGACAGAACAAGCTAACAGTGGAGTGAAATTAGCTTAGTGGTGACTAATTGTTGCAATGTATGAAGTGTTAGCTTAGCCGCTATGCTAACTTCAGCTGAGTTCTTGTCTTGTGGTGGATTTTGACTTCAGAGCGCATTTAAGTTTAGTATCATAGAGGCTAATTAGCATCATAACCTGCCAAAGATCAGATCTGATGACATCATCAGTCATTTTATTTATGTTTTATAACGACTGAAGACGAGCAGCTAAAGCTAATCTAAGTTACTGTTTACAAGCTAAAATATTACAGGATTTAGTTATTTCTACTTTTACTGAAGGAAAAAAACTCTAGTTTTTGCAGTGTTTACTTCTAAAATCACCATGACAACAGTGTTTAATGTGACATTGTTCATATCATCTTCAATATTTTTATCACAAAAATACCCTCAGACATGATTTTAAGGCAATGTCGTCCTGCTCCGTGTCGTGTCGTAGGTGCGATTGTCCCTCAGTTCTACAGCATGAACCGGCCTCAGCCTCGACAGCAGGCTGCACAGGTGGGCGGGTCGCTGCCTTATCGCCGCCCACCCTNCCGGCCTCAGCCTCGACAGCAGGCTGCACAGGTGGGCGGGTCGCTGCCTTATCGCCGCCCACCCTCTGTGACCAGCCAGCCAATCACAACACAGAACCAGGTCAATGGCAGTTCCAACTACAGTCAAAGCCCAGGTACATCCAATCATACATTAACCTCAAAAACTCATGTGCTAAACCTTATGAAGTAATTATGATAATAAAACTTCCAGCCCTTCTATCGTTTGTTAAACGTTTAATAAAATAGAAACAGGAAGTTATAGAAAAGTGCTGCTGAAATAGAAATCTCAGAAATCCATTTACTAAATGTCCAGACAGGGAAGGCTGGATAAAGTGAGTGATATTTATGTTTTCAAAACTCCAGAATTATTTCCACAAAAAGTATTTCTCAGCTAGAATGAGCACATATTTTTCAGTCCACTTATCTGTAAACGCTGTTTCTACCATAAACTTTCTCTTCTTTTTATTGGCTAGTTTGGAATTCAGTGTTAGCTCTTACTGCCATCAATAGGATTGCTAAATGCTGCTACTAGCAGGTGAATGATCCATGTGATGTGACGTGATAGTGATATGTCACTCCCACCTGGTCTGGATCAGATTGTTCCTGGTCTGGATCTGGACCAGAGTCCGCCTTTTGAGTATAGAGGCTACAAGAGTTAAATTTTTAAAATTTGATTAAAAACACGATACTGAAAGTATTTAGGTTTAATTTTCCCGTTAATTCTGGTGCTCTGTCTTTGTGTGTGTGTGTGTGTGTGTGTGTGCGCGCATGAGTAGTCTCCCCTCCACCCCCCTCCCCCCTCCAGTTCACCCCTCAGCTTCCTCTGATGGGCTTTGTTGCTCGAGTTCAGGAGTCCAGTAAGTATAACTGTGTGTGTGTGTGTGTGTGTGTGTGTGTGTGTGTGTGTGTGTGTGTGTGTGTGTTTTCATGTTGCACATCTACACATGGTTTATGTGTGTGGATGTGCATGAGCTTGGCTCCTATACATTATATTGCAATGTTCAGCTCTTTTAAAGACCTTTATAACTTTTTTATACTTGTACTTGTTAAAGAACTTGGTAAACTCTTAGAAAATCATCTTCATCATCTCATCAGACTCCTTCCTCTCCAGTCTCCGACCCCTCTCCTTCCTCTTGCCCAGCTATTGAGAGCCAATCACAGCCTGAGGAGCTGCAACCTTCTCCTCAGCCATTGGAGGACGGACACGATGAGGAGGATGCAGCAATAGTTGAGTACAACGATCCTTACGCAGAGGAAGATCCACCGTGGGCTCCGAGAACCTACCTGGAGAAAGGTACGATACAGAATTACATAACACATAAATGCATGGTTATTACATGCATAATTATCATGAGTACTAATTAGCTGTGTTTGTCGCCCTCTAGTGGTGGCCATCTATGATTACACAGCTGATAAGGAGGACGAGTTGTCTTTCCAGGAAGGAGCAATCATCTACGTCATCAAGAAGAACGAGGACGGCTGGTTTGAAGGCGTGATGAACACGACCACCGGCCTCTTTCCAGGAAACTACGTGGAATCCATCATGCACTACGCCGACTGAGTACAAAGAAAAAACTGTTTTTGTTTGTCTGTCCATCTGCTGCTCTTCGTGTTTCACGCCTGCAGTTCAGTTTGTTTCTGCTCAGCCAGAGAGAAATGTTGACTTGGTTGCATTTTGGTATTTGGTCACTTTTGTTTCATGCTGACCAATCAGCAGCAGAATAACAGGAGAACCTGACCTGTGACTCAGAAATTTGCAGTCGGAAGTCAGGCAAGATCCGCCGTGCCTGACTTACCTGACATAAATGCACCTGACGTATGGCGGCGTACGCGGTGAACGGTNATCCGCCGTGCCTGACTTACCTGACATAAATGCACCTGACGTATGGCGGCGTACGCGGTGAACGGTGACAGATGTTGGTTTGTGTCATTTTGTAGTCGATGAAACTTGATTTTAGGTCGTTTCTCTTCACTAATCATGCAGAAATAATTAATGTAGATCTTCTGTTATAATGTTCACAGACTTCTCGTGCAAATACGAACTTTCTGTGGTCTTCCGTGTTTTTTGGGCAGAAGCACTGGAATGTGTTTTGATCAGAACTCAGGAGAATCGACTTGGAACTTTACAAGTTTCCAGTACAACGGTGATTGCATTAGAGCTTGTGAACATCGGTCACAGGTCTGTTGTCTGTTGGCGAGACTCTTGGCAACAAGGCAAACAATCAGAACATCTCGTTAGTTCTTCCATTAGTTTCCTCATTTAGGGCTGAGCCATGTTTTGATCAAATCGTTAAAGAAGAAACACACGTTCTTGTCTGCACTGGCTGGAGAGCTGTGCTGCCCTCTGCTGGGCTTTAAGAGAAGTGCAACTGGATTATATCAGTGTCTGCTCCACATAAAGTTCCAATTCTGAGAAATTCTGCTCTGAAATGTTTAAAAAACATTGCACAAATTCAACATTATATCATGAAAAAGCCACAAAAAAATCACAAATAGTGTGCTCATAATTTACCCTAATGTGAAATTAAATGTTAAGTAATTTCAAAAACTTGGATTTTATCAGATTATTATAACAAATGTGTTTCGGTAAATTGGGAAGTCAAAATAATTCAGTCCTAAATTATTTCTTATGATATTACAAGTTTGTTCCTTGAGATAACAAAATTAAAGGAAAACAGCTTGAAATATGTCAACATAAGTATTTAAAACTATGTTCTTACTATTTTATCAACTCAACATCATGTCAGAACATTTAATAATTCTGGGATGTTACATCTGGGTTTTATTGCTGATTTTCTTTTTATCGCTGCTTTTCTGCCTCAAAGATGGACCTTATTTCTTTTTTATTTGCTTTCTCTTTGTCTGTCTGTACGAGCTGCACTCATGTCTCTGTTTGTCTTACAATCATTTAGCCAAAAGAGAAGCTGATCAAAGGGACTTAAAGTGACTTAAAACAACCTTTTTTATTATTATTTTTAAAAATGGAGCCCAGCAGGAACTGTCCTATGACACATTTTGGGTCTGATCCATTTCTCTCAGAGATTAAATTGAAGAGAAGCTATGCAAAAGTGAGCTTTGCACTAAATCCTAAGTGAACAGGTACAACATGCAGAATATTCTCCAAGAGTTCACCTAATTACATCCATGCCACTGTCAGTTATTATTTTAGCTGATTCCATTTCATACACGTTAAAATTAAATGTTGTTGTGTTAAAGCCCTGTAGTGTAGTTTGTAGACATTTATGATACATGATTGTGTAGCTATCTGTTGTTAAATCTGCTTTGCTGTAAATTTTGAGCTAACAAGCTTGCTAACAGGCTAAACAACTTGGTTGCTAGCTTGATTGCTACATTCCAGAGCTCCCTAAATGACAGCGATTCCAAGAAATTTGGCTGTTTTTCTTTGTCATGTTAAATATAAACCATGGCTGTACCGGTTTCTGCACTTTTCATGTCAGCATGTGAATTAACCTGTGACAAGGAATCAATCTGTATTTTCTCGAGATAACAAATTACCAAACAACCTCCTCTCCTCGTCCCTGTGACATTTGCCTTAATAAATAGCCTGACAAATCCTAAACTTAAAGAAATAAATACAAAAAAATACAATAAAAATAAATATTCAATGCACTCCAAATACTAAGAACCAAACCTTCTTCCTGTCTCGGTAAGATGATGACATGACATGACATTACCATCTTACATGACATGTAAGATGGTAACATGACAAACAGGAATTACGCTAATCGATCTACAGTGGATGAAAGCACTACAGTATTTTTCTGTACTCTGATTACTAATGTAACTCACATACATGGATGGAATTAATAGGATTCCAACTTTCGCTAAATATACATGGCGCATTGCGTTATCAGAGTATGAAGAGTCTCCCAAATAAATGGATTTACAATCATATAATCCCAGAGTAAATTAGATTTACAAAGAGTTCAATCTAATTATGGTGTTTATACGACATTTGAAAAAATCAGTACATTGGCTTAATCCAAGTATAATCAATGCTTTAATGTGCTACAAAAAGATTCGTGCTACATCGGCGATCACGAGCCGAACCAACAACTGTTCAACAGCAGAACGACATCCAACTATTCACAAACGATCAAAACCTGTAAGTGTTTCAGAATTTCCAGTGTTTTCTCCTGCATGCCTAAAATAACTCACATTTTAAAACGTTCTTTTGTTTGTTTTATAATTTCACCAACTTGCTTCATACTTTTTGAGTAATCAAAGTGATGTTTTTTTCTGTGTATTGGGATACTAAGAAGATTCTCAGGTGCAGGTAGATATTTTGTGCCATATATTGGTGTGCTGTGGTGTAAATGCATGTGCATGTGTGTGTGCACGGCAGTGTGTATATGGTTATTTTATGATACCACCCAAAGTGAACCAAACCTTCTCTTGTGGTTTCCTTATTCCTTGTGGCCTGACGTGATGTTTGACCTGAAAACGGCATTTTCTTGATGTGAAATGTCGTTAATGAGTCATTTTGCTGTAAGAATCAAAGTTTGCCAAATCTGTGCCCCTATTATAAGTTTGTAACTTTGCATAAATCAAGTGGGTATAAAGTGCAGTATGAGTCTATTTTCTGATCATATAAATGTCCTACAAATATTTCCCAAAGTCAGAATGGGAGAGTGTTCAACATTTTTGAGGTTTAACAGTGTTTTTGATCTGAATGACGATTCTTTAAACTTGTTGAGGGTCAAACTTGTGACATTCACGTTACAAGTCAGTTTTGTCGGTCATCTGGTCTAATGGCCATTAAATATTTTGGCGTACGCTGGTTTTTATTTTACCTGCATTATACCTTTAAATTATGTTGACAGAAAGTTTCTCTCAGGCTGTTTTACCAGGAATCTTGTTTCCGTTTTGTTGTTTTTAAGCTTTACAGAATGCTGTAAAAACACTAAATTGACCGTCAGACAGTTTTATAGTGTTTGCAGGGGTTTGAAGATACTCAAATACACACACTACAAAAGTTAGACCTATTTCATGATTTTGACTCATTTACTTTTAGTGTCTTTCAGTTCTTTTATGTTTTTTCAGTATAAATGAACAGGATTTAATGGGTGAAAATCACCTGGATTCTGTCTAATTAAGCTGTAGTTTCCCTTTTTTTCTGTTTTAATTTTTTTTTTTTTTTTTTTTAACAAATCCCTCAGTCAGATGAGCAGGGATGGGATTCAAACCTTCACTCAGTCTGGATAACTTCCGGGTAGAATCTGATGTCTGGAGAAATTTCCTGCCTTTTAAAGTGTTACAGCTGAAAGCACATGACTATTTTGTAAAAATGAAGAAGTGAAATTACTAAATAAATGTTTTAACAGACTGTCTGTGTTTCTTGCTTTAATCCAAACCTGAATTCCTGTAAAGGTCGAATGTGTGTGTGTTGCAGTAAAGGTCAGAGGTCAGAAAGTCTATGCCATCAGAATATGCACAATTTACCAAAAGTAACCAAACCAGATTACCCATGGTTCCTCTGTAATTTTATAAGTTTATAAAGCAAGAGTATTTAGCCATGTCCCACAGTCTAGACTTTAAATTTACGAATATAAAATTGAACGTTTTGTTTTCGCCTTTTCCACGCCAGAGCGCAAAACTTCATTTCCCATAATGCACCCGTCATAAGAGAAGCGGGAAGTGTAGCAGCGCCGTGATGAAGCGGATGCGGATGGCTGCTTGTTAGCCGTTATGGCGCTTAAATAGACAAATGTTTCCTTCTGCTGATGTTGCCGGTTTTGTCAGACTGTTATGAGGACACCGAGTCGGTGCGTGTTGGGTTTACCGGTTGGACTTTTCATTTTGAACTTTGACGGAATTTCTCGGTTAGCTAAACTAAGCTAACTGTCTGCTAGTCGAACCGCTCCAGGCTTCGGTTAAACTAAGCCTGGAATAAGCTAAGCTAAGCTAAGCTACCTGGCTGCTAATGGAGCAGCTCCAGGCTTTAGAGCGTGGGAACCTTTAGACTTTTTATTCCTACAAACATGAATTAAGTCATTGTAGTTTATTCCGTGTGTTTATGTGGTATTAATTAACTTTCTAACAGCTGAACACACCAGGTGAGGAGAACATGACCCTGGCACCGAAGGAACTGTCCAACCTGCTGGGAATCATGTCGGAGGAGGCCTGCAGCAACACCTTCGAGAGCCTGTCCACGGCCTTCCACCATTACTTCGGAAAAGCGGAGCACTTCCGGGTGGGCTCGGTGCTGGTGATGCTCCTGCAGCAGCCGGACCTGCTGCCCAGCTCCCCGCAGCGGCTCACCGCCCTCTACCTGCTCTGGGAGATGTACCGCACAGAGCCGCTGGCAGCAAACCCCTTCGCCGCCGTGTTCGCCCACCTGCTGAACCCCGCACCTGCCGGGGAGGAGCAGGAGAAGGTGCTGTCCGGTACGTGTGTGTGTGTGTGTTCACCTCATATGTGGACATGTGGGGTTCCTAAATGAAAGGACCATACAGGGGGGTTTGCATGTTTGAGCCCAATAACTACAACCCACATACACATGCTACCAACCATTTTCCAAAACATAAAACTGTTTCTGTTTCCCTGTTATTTTTCCAAATCCCCTAATCTTTCTGTAGAAGGTACAGTTGCTTTTAATTTCTCAGTAAAAGCTGCCTTCTTCTAGTAGGGAAGACATAATTAGCTTCCATGAAGCTCCGTGTTGGATATGTTAAATTGAGTTACTTTGAGAAAAATATAATGACATGTGGTTCGCTGTGATGGATTATTTATCTCGGCACGTTTCAAGCGTCTACAACTTTATTTTTATAGCGTACTGGAATGAACTAAACCATTGGCTTTCTGGAAGGTAGGAAAAACAATTCTGATATTTACTGCTCCAGTGGTACGTTTTCGAAAATGGTTGGCAGTAAAGTAACGTGAATATGTGATATATTTTTTGGATTTAAACGTGTAAAACAGTGTTATGGTCCTTTAAGAGAGCTGTCACGTTATGTACATGGCAAGTATATGAAAATGGTTATTTTGATCTGACAGACAAGGTCTTGCAAATCAAGAGCAAGAGTGTAAGTATGTAAGGCATCTTTCACATTTACTCTTTCTCTTTAAAAAAAAAAAAAATCTTACTCAATTATACAACTAAGCATCTGAATAATTGGTAGAATCCTTAAAAGAATAAACGTAATTTATGCTGAACAGATCACTGTCTGTTTATGTGCAGGCTTCCTGCCTCCCATCACGCAGCCTGAGAAGTTCTTCCTGTCCCAGCTCATGTTGGCGCCACCTAGAGATCTTTTCAAGAAGACGCCCAGACAGGTTTCCTGCATGGACGTCAGCAGCATGCCCCAATCCATCGACATCAGCGGCCTACAGCTCGCTCTGGCAGGTCACTAAACACACCACAGATATTACACCAAAGCCTGGAGCTAAATGAATAACGTAAATGCTTTTTGTTTCTCACACTTTTTATTTTTTTAAATCTATAATGTTTTGTGTCTTTTCTCCAGAACACCAGTCAGAGCAGTACCATGGCAACGCCTCTTTCAAAGCAAACGCTAAAACATGATGTTAGCAGGCGTTTATGAATGAGGAGGCGTGGAGGCGTCTTTACTGACACGTTAAATCTGGCGCTGTGTTTTATGAATTCCACCGCTGACTTTCCTGTTGGTGTCCAGTGATTATAACTCTTTGCTTTTTACATCCTGACACTCTGTGCTGAATGTTTGAATATGAGGACACGTTAATTATTATAACGACAGTGGAAAGTTTGAGTGAAGTTCTTTCATCAGAGATTAAATAAAAATATTTCAAATAAAGTTTAGCTGCTTTGTCATTGCCACAAAAACAGTGCAAAAGAGAATTTCTGTATCTTTTTTTTCTATCCTTGAACTCAATTGCTCTGCATCTTCCATTTTTATGTATGGTTAATGTATTCTGTTTTTTTTTTGTTTTTTTTTTTTTTTTCCCGGTTTCAGAGCGCCAGTCAGAGCTTCCCACGCAGAGCAAAGCCAGCTTCCCCAGCATCCTCAACGACCCCGACCCCGACTCGTCCAACTCAGGGTTCGACAGCTCCGTGGCCAATCAGGTCACTGAGTCTCTGGTCACAGGGCCCTGCCCTGCACTGGAAAGTAAGTATTTTAAAGGACCATACCGATGGTTTTGCATGTTTGAGCCCAATAAATTCAACCTGCGTACATATTATGTTACTGACAACTATTATCCAAAATGTAAAACTGTATTTTAGTTTTCCTGTTATTTTGCCAAATCCCTTAATATTTCAAAATTAAATGTTTATTTTAAAATTCATCGTTTCGTCTGCTAGAAGTTTCGCTTATAGAAGTTTTTAATTTCTCTGTAAATTCCATCTTCTGCTGGGACTGTATTCCCGGGCAGAGACGTACATTGTCTTCCATGTAGCTCCACGTTGGATTGGTTAAATTAAGTAACTGCCAAAAAAAAAAAAAAAANCAAAAAAAAAAAAAAATAACAACATGATGTTCGCTGTCATAGATTACTTATCACAAGCACAATTTAAGTCTCCACAATATGATTTTTATGGCACCAATTGCAGTCTGGAAGGTAGAAAAAACTACTTAAAAATGTACCACTCCAGTAGTATTTTTTGGAAAATGATTGGCACTAAAATAACGTGTATGCGGGTTGTGTTGGGCTCAAACATGTACAGTAACACCATCAGTATGGTCCTTTAACTTAATTTTCAATCATTTTGTTCTGAAAATAACAAGGAAAAGGGTGAATGTGGTTTCCTGCTGTGCATTTGATTATTTCTTTGTTGGAAATAATCATGGTGCATTTTGTTTTGTAGCATTTGTGGAAATACCAGCTCACTCTCAGCGTGAAAACAAAGAGACGTGAACACTGGTGAGGTTTGGACGTAAAGATGAGCTTCTCAAGTAAAGCGATGGTTAGATGTAGAGAAACTTTCCTGTGTTGGTGTCCGGTGATTATAACTGTTTGCTGTTCACATCCTGACACTCTGTGCTGAATGTTTGAATATGAGGACACATTATTATAATACCAGCGTATGCGTTTAATCTTATAAAATCATCTTTTCAGTTGCAACAGAATCGTTGCGTTGAAGCTTTTCTATTGAAGTTGTGTTGAGTCAGAGAAAACAAACTTAAACCACAGAGTTATTTTTCACATTCTGTAAACCTCTCCTGCTCATCCTCAGGTCACTTCCGTCCAGAGTTCATCCGGCCTCCGCCTCCTCTGCACATGTGCGAGGACGAGCTGGCGTGGCTGAACCCCACTGAGCCGGATCACAGCATCCAATGGGATCGCTCCATGTGCGTGAAGAACAGCACGGGCCTGGAGATCAAACGCATCATGTCCAAGGCCTTCAAGAGCCCGCTGTCGGCCCAGCAACAGTCACAGGTCAGCTCAAACCATCCACACACACAATAATACGCGTTCACTTTCTAAAATAATGCATTACCTTCTAACACGTGTGCGGCAAACACCGTTTAAAGCATCACTCAGATTTATACCGACTCAGATTCTTAGTTTTAGTGTGACTGTTTTTTATGAATCACTTTCCCGATATAAATAAGGAAATACTGTAGTAAGGCCTCTTTCAAAACAAAAGCTAAAAGATGCTTTATGAATGAGGAGGCGAGGTTGCGTGATGATTATTTGTCCTTCCTGACACGTTAAATCTGGCGCTGTGTTTTATGAATTCCACCGCTGACTTTCCTGTGTTGGTGTCTGGTGATTATAACTCTTTGCTGTTCACATCCTGACACTCTGTGCTGAATGTTTGAATATGAGGACACGTTATTTATTACAATGACAGTGGAAAGTTTGGGTGGGAATGAAATTTTTAAATAAAATAAAAATATTTCAAATAAAGTTTAGCTGCAAAGAATTTCTCAAAATGTTTCTGTTTAAATCAGTTGTATTTCACCCTGCATTGAATGTGTGTGATTCTTTCTGTCCTGGTCCTCCTTCGTCCTCGCTCCTGCAGCTGCTAGCTGAGCTGGAGAAAGATCCGAAGCTGGTTTACCACATCGGCCTCTCTCCGGCCAAATTACCCGACCTGGTGGAGAACAACCCGCTGGTGGCCATCGAGATGCTGCTGAAGCTGATGCAGAGCAGCCAGATCACAGAGTATTTCTCTGTGCTGGTGAACATGGACATGTCGCTGCACTCCATGGAAGTCGTCAACAGGTGAGGATGCTCCTCTGTCTTTATGTATCCATAATTATCACAGTTACACTCCGTCAGGCTATGAGGTGGAATCCAGCGCAAGTGAAAATCAGCGCAACTCACTTTAGAAATCCAAGAAATTCCAAAAGGGAGCTAAACTTTTCCTTGTCACTGTTTGTGTTTTCACCTGATGTCCACAGTAACAGTCAAATAAGTGTTTGTTAACTTTCTCTCCAAATCTGTGCTTCCTCAGGTTGACGACAGCAGTAGATCTGCCTCCAGAGTTCATCCACCTCTACATCTCCAACTGTATCTCCACCTGTGAGCAGATCAAAGACAAATACATGCAGGTACACACACTCTTGGAGGCTGCGGTATGCTTCGTCCAAAATGTCTGCCAGAGTTGGAAAGTGGCGGAAACCCGTTTTCTACCCATCAAATCAGGAAGTCTGCATCTGATAAAATAACAGATTCCGACGCTCCGCCGGGAATGCTTGCTTCATGCAGCGTTTGGTCACGTGTTGAGGTGTGAAAGTGTGGAGGTTTTCATTTCTTTCTCTCAAGCTTTCTTTTTTCTTTCAGTCACTGTTTGCACTACAAGGAGAGAAGTGAAAGTGAAACTGTGTCCTGTTATCCCTGTTTATCATCGAGTGGAGATCACAAAAACACAATTTCTGTTAACCTCCTCCTCTTCTAAAGTGAAAGTTTCCCTGTTTATATGTTAATCATGTTGATAGTATAGAAACAGATACACACACCACAAAAAAAAAAGATAAAAGCCAGTGTTGTAGAGATATGATAGCGGCTTTTTGCACCACTTTCCAGTGAGGACATTGTGAAAAGTTCTGAACATGGTTGCCTGATGGTGTCCGGGTCAGATGAAGCGTGCTGTGGCCCTCAACACGAACACGAGTTGCAACGTTTCTCATTAAAGCACATTTTTATATTCTTAAAGTCTAAAAACATACTACATGTATTTACTACCTCATAAAACATTTTTTTAAACTTATTTTGAAAGTTTTGAGTTGTTTATATCAGCTTGAGGGCTTGTTATTTTGAGGGCACATTGCTTTATTTGTTCAGTATCAACTATTAATACTCATTAGCGCCCTCTATCAGCAGAAATGTCCATTACATCAGCCATGTGATCATGTCCTGCATGTGCTGCTTCCACATACAGATCACAAGAAACATGGTAAAACAGAATAGTACGACTCAAGTCAAAACAAAAAAGGCTGCCACTGATTAAACTCAGGAATTACAGCATTGTTTGTGTTGACTGTTCATGAATATGATAAAAAATTTTGTTAATTCTTGCAACCAAACAAAATCTTTCTTTGGGTTTTTCTGCCAAAGCTTTTTATGTAAAGCCACACCTGCTTTCTTCTTCAAAATGTAAACGACATGACATCACTTCCTCTGGAGTCTGACAGCAGAAAGTGTTTCTGTCTCTAAAGCATCAGTCAGCAGGATTTCTGTGTTGCTGAAAGGGATTCTGGGAAAGTAGGAAGTCACTAATCGAAACATAAAGGTAGATGAGGCAGCTTGATGGAAACTGGATTTTACCAAAAGTTAACTGTAAAAGCCAAAGTAACTTCTTCAATAAACTGATCATCACAGATTGATGTATAATCGTCCTCCTTTATGTTGATCTTTGATCCAGAATCGACTGGTCCGTCTGGTCTGCGTCTTCCTCCAATCTCTGATCCGAAACAAGATCATAAACGTACAGGACCTCTTCATCGAGGTTCAGGCCTTTTGCATCGAGTTCAGCCGCATCCGAGAGGCTGCAGGCCTCTTCCGCCTCCTCAAGACGCTGGACACCGGAGAAAACCCCATTGAGACCAAACCTGCCAAATAACCAGGTGGTCACGGAGCCTCTGCAGACCGTACACACGGCCTGAGCTGCTAAAACAATAACCACGCCTCTGAAACGCGGCGGAGGCATTCTCTCCTTTGCCTCATTAACAAACATCTTGCAGGTCACTGAACTGAACTTTGACCTGCAGTCTAGATTCTGGTTCTGGATTTCTGCTGATATGAACTTTGGTTACAATTCATCATTTATTTTTTTGTGTTCTTTGACTTTTGAATTTAAACTGTTATTTCATTAAACAAATTGTTGACGTGAGTCTTTCAAGTCTTTTTCACTTTTATTGCAATTTTTAGGGTTAGACCAAAATTTAATTTAAGGGCATTTTTCAGATCTGTAGCTCATTTGCTCTGGTCTGAATCAGAGATTAAATTGTTGGTTTGGTTCAGTTTCACAGGGAAACATCCAATCAAACCAAAATATATCAGCAAAAGTCTACTATGAAGGCAAAACTAAATAACACGGACATTATAAACTGTCCCAGCAATCACTGGACGATGATAACTCAGTTTTAGCAGCTGTTTCTATGGAAACATGGAAACCTTTTTTTTTTTTTTGGGCCAGTCTTTTGTTTTGCAGAAATTTGAAGCACTCTTTGACTTTTGTACTTCAAAAATTTAAATCAACCCCCAGACATGATGTTTTCTAGTAAACTTTTATACAAACAAATTACAGCACGGTTTTAATAAAAAAAATCATTTGGTGAGTAACGATTGTGACTTGCCTTGTATAGAATAAATTGACTGTTCCTGCACATCATTTACCAAAAAGTATGAAACAATCCCTCATGAACCTGCTCTGAACCTGCATTAGAACTGCAAATATTTCTCTTAAATGTTTTAGAGAAAAACTAAATTTGGTAAACTGCAAGTAAAATCAGCTGATAATCAGACACTTCAGTAACATGCTGCAGCTAAAGATAACTTTCATTGATTATTTTCTCAATGCTCAGCCCATATAAATGTCAAAAGCTAACAAAAACTTACATATCAAAAACGATGACAAACGCACGACTTTTAAGATTCCAAATTCATCTTTTGCAGCTGCTGATTTTGTCAACCAACTGTCCAAAAACGCAAATATATTTATTTTACATGACAAGAAACAGAAAAAAAAAATCCTTAAAGGACCATACCAATGATTTTGCCTGTAAGAGCCTAATATATTCAGTTTTCATACATTACTGACAATCATTTCCCAAAGGATAAAACCGTATTTCAGCTTTCCTGATATTTTGCTAAATCTCTTAATCTTTCAAAATCAAATATTCAAGCGATAATGTACGTTACGTGTTATGAAAATTGATTAGGCTCAAACATGCAAAATGGATGGTATGGTCCTTTAAATTTGTGAATTTGTAGCCAAACAACTAAGTTGATAACAAAATTCAGTGATTTATTAATCATTTTTTTGTGGATTGAGTATTGATTTCAGCTCTGGTACTAAAAACCTAAAATGCCTTTCTATGAAATTTTGTGTCCTGATGAACTTTTTCCCGTCATGTCTCATTTTGCTTCTGTGACATGACCAGCGTTTACGAATCCGTTCCATACCGTATCTCTTACGTTAGCTTAATCTGTACCCTGTTAGAAACTTGTATTCCAATTTAACATTTGGTACGGTGTAACTGAAAATTTCTTTTCTTTTAGTAACAAAATATACTGTTTTGGAATGTCAAGCCCAGCCTTTGCATCAGCACCATTTTTCTCCCTCTCAACCTTTGTGGAGGTGCTGGAGACACAAAGTTCCTGCGGGTCGCTGATGGGCGGAGCTTCAGGTTGTCATGGATTTGTTAGGCTGTCTTCAAGCCACGTGCCATGAGGCAGGCAAACACTGTCATCACCATCTTGGGTTTGACCTCCATCAGGTCCTCAGGTAGCGCATAGACACGGGCGCCAATCTTCCTCGCCATGGAGATGGCGTACCTGGTAAACACAGTGACGACAAAGATGATGAGAAACATTCAAAATTCAGAATTCTTTATTGCCGTATCAACTTAACAGTCGCTAGGAGTTTGTATGTCCTGGCATTCGTGGCTCTCGTGCATTCATGATGACCAGAAATGATGACCTCACACTTCAAAGGCAGGACGGAAATGGATGTAGTTTCAGGAATGTTCCTCGGACCCCAGAGTACAGGAATCTGCAGCCGTTTGGCATCGTTATAATTCCTCACGGAGGAATCGTATAGGTAATTCCTCACCTTCTCTGCCAGTCAAGTTGTTTGTTTGTTTTTCTTTTGCCTTTTTACCTATGTGCTTCCCCTTCTTCCGTGGCTCTTCTCTCGGCTAATCGTTGATGAACGTATATTTACTTCACATGGACATCATAAGGTTGATGTGTTACTTCCTTGTCAAAGCGTTGTTGGATTTGCTGATCAAAGGTGTAGTATACTTAACATTAACCAAGCACACACCTAGCCATCTCTGGCTATAATCAATCAATAGATTGATCAGTTCAGATCACAAACGACCTGCTCCAGAGTTTCTTTGGAAATACACTGAGAAATGACACCCAAACAAATCATACCAAGGAGCCAAACAAACCTGGTTTGACTGAACCAGGCAGGAGAGAAAACACCCTGAAGTTCAGACCTACTTTGCATTGTTGAGTTTCTCCTCTTCAGTCAGGTCTTCTGTCTTCAGCAGGTCGTAGCGGATCGATCCGGGCTGGATGGCATCAATCAGGTCCAGAACTGGCATACTGCTGCTGATCGACGCGTCCTACATGCGCAGGAAACAGTTTATAGCTTTACTTTGCCAGTCCTACGACTCTCAGTCATTGGAGAACGTAGCTTCAAGTTTTCAGTAATTCAGTGGATTATCACCAGAGTTCACTAATGCACCTTGTATAAACTTAGAAACGTAATGATGATGAGTTGTAGCTGTTTGTGGAGGAACGGCTGACCTTAAAGCTGGAGATGGTGGACTTGCCGGCCTGTGTTAGCGTGTCGTTGACCCAGGTCACGATGGTGTCATCTGTCACTTTCTGACCGTCGCCCAGATCCTCCAGGATGTTCAGGGTGTACCTGAGGAAACACAGTGAGCAGGTTATTATGCACAGGTGAGGACTTTAGAGGTTGTCCTAAAGCCAGAACACCTGGCTTGAATATTTGTGCTTATCTGCCCCGCTAAAGGACTTTACTGTGCTGTTTTGTTGTTGCATCATGGCTGTTATGGCTGCTTCTTATGTTATTCCTCTGTTTCTAGTTGTGCAGCACTTTGCTCAACAGCCGTTGTTTTTAAACACGCTTATAGAAATAAAATTGACTTGACCTTTTAGCAACATGATTTCAGTTCCACAATAAGGATTTCCCCTTTCTACCCAGTTTGTAATGCTGAATCCTCAGTGTTGTCCTGTGGAGGGCATCGATACTTCCTGTGTGCATGAACTCTGACACATGATGTCGTCACTCATTGTGAGTGATAGTGTGATTACCTCCTCATAAGCTGCCAGAGCAGAGCAAGTGTGAGGGTTCGCTTCCCTTCGTTCAGGTCCTGACCCGCAATGCCAACCAGAGAGAACTTGGCCTCCTTCTTGCCCAAATCCACCGCGTAGTTGCAGTTCTCCAGCTGGAACAGAGCGACCAAAGTGTGGTTAAAGTTGACTTTATTTAGATGTTTATTGTGGAAGACAAGATGCCTAGCAAAATTTTTAAAAATCATATAAAAGAAAAAAGCAAAACCCTGTTCTGCTCATAGACACACCTCAGAACAAATGTTAGCCGTAGCGCCATCCATCAAAACAAAAAGGGCTAGCTCATGTTCAGCTTCTATACATTATAATCACTGTTCCAGGCTGAAAGAAACACTTGGACATTGTGGGAATCACACTTGATTGCCGTCTTGCTTAAAATCAGATGAGAAGATGGATATCAGTCTACGATATGTTTCATCTAGCTTAGCACAAAGACTGGAAGCAGGGGGAAACTGCTAGCCTAGCTTAGAGCATGAAATAATATACATTCCAAAATCTAAACTAACACAAAAAAAAAACCAAAAAAAAAAAACCTTCAAACTACATTCTCTTATTTAAATCTTGCATGTTTTCATCTAGCCTAGCTTTTGATGAAGCTAGGCTAGCAGTTCGCTCCTGCTTCCGGTCCTATGAAGCTAGGCTAGGTGTCTTCTGTGATCTTGGCTAGCTTTAGCTTTAGCTTAGCATGTCGTACCTTCTTCATGTTGCCTCCCAGTTTGGAGTATGGAGGCTTGTTGACTTTGTCCCAGTTAACTGGCACCTTAATCTTCTCATATAACTGGAAGATGACCAGAGCATCATCAATGTCCCTGTAACACACAAACACACTTCAGATTTCTCTGAGGACCTTTGTGAATACGTTTCCTGTGAAATCCTAAAGAAAAAGGCCTTCTCAGCATTATCTTGTGCTTCACTATCAGATATACATGTCAAAATGATTTTACAAAAATGTCTGTTAGAACGGAAACCTTCTTACGCGTAGAGGTGGTTGACACGAGGGTTGACGCCCAAAGAGTTCATCCAGTTCCTGAAGGTTCGTTCTTCCCTCGTTTCACCTGGAGAGAAAAATCAAGTTTAAATAATTATTAGTCAGGAAATACTGAAAATACTCTTAATCTTACTCTTGATGAGACTGAGATATAACCACTGAAGGTAAACATAAACATAAAATCTCCAACTAATTGAAATATATATTTATTTCTTTTTTAACAATCTTGACCTTCCATCTGATCAAATATTCTTTACCGCAGAATATTGCTGTGATTTGACAAAACTGTAAACTCAAGAATAATGCAGTGATTGAATTTATGTTAATTTTTGCATAATTTTAAATTCCTACTGGAACATGAAAAATGGGTGGTATGGTTCTTTAAAGGACCATACCAACCATTTAGCATGTTTGAGCCTAATATATTCAATTTTCATACATGTAACGTTACTGACAATGATTTCCAAAGCATACTACTGGAACGGTGAATTAAAAATGTTTTTCCTACCTTCCAGACCTCCATTGGTTTCAGTTCATTCTGCTATTAAAATCAACTTGTTGATACTGTAAACGTTCTTGGGATAGGTAATCCATCATCACCAACAAGACGTGTATTCAGGTTTTTTTAGAAGTTATGTAATTTTAGTGTTTAAGCTCAATAAAAAGCGTGGAGTGAATGTATGCCTCCACCGGGGAATATAGTCCCAAAAGAAGACCTGCGTTTATGGAAAAATTTAAAGGACCGTGACTTCATAAGGCTGTGTAACTATTAGCAGGAGAAACATGGATTTTTAAGGTGGGTGTATCACTTGAATATTTGATTTTGAAAGATTAAGAGATTTAGCAAAATATCAGGAAAGCTGAAATAGTTTTATTCTTTGGGAAATGATTGTCAGTAACGTAACATGTATGAAAACTGAACATATTCGGGTCAAATATGCAAAATGGGTGGTATAGTCCCTTAATTATCTCAGTAACCAAAAATAGGAGGAGCCAGTTTGAACTTGTGCTTCAAAGGTTGCCAGTTTGAATCCCTGGACTCTTAGAAACATTCTAGATGGATTAAAACAAAAAAGCTGAATAAATAAACTATTCACCTTCAATTAAGCTCCAGTCGATGTCCTGGTTCTCTGGTTTCTTCAGGGCTGGATACTTATTGAACAGGTTGGCAACAAACGCCAGGTTGAGCTTCGGGTTTCCACGCGTGACGTCTGTTGCCATGACAAACTGGCGGCATCCAAGCCGGTCAGCCTGTTCCAGCATGGACTCCGCCCGCTTCAGGTCGTCCTTCTCCTGCACAGGTAGACAGATAAGAACGTCTCACCTGAATCTCCTAACAGAGCTGATCTGACTGTAGAAAACTATCAAATGTAATTAAATCCTGATTAATTAAATCTAGAAGGTGCTTACAGAGTTCCTGTTTGATTCAATAGAGACAATAAAAGGGTATTTTAGTTCTTAATTTGGAATTAATTACTTAATTATTACCACATAATAAGATAAAGAGAAGATAAACTTTATTGAGCCCACGAGGGGAAATTAAAGTGTCGTAGCAGCAAGTACAGGTACACAAAAAATACAAGTATTGGAAAAATACCAGTTTAAAGAAAATGCAAATAACAATAAAATAGAGATATAAGCTAAATAACATAAACAGTGTAACCATAGTAACCATAGTTTCTTACCCTGAGGCCTGACATGTCGATAGCAATGGGTGGGACTCCGTCCTCATCACCTTTGGGTGCCACCTGGTTCAGGATGTTGTAGTAGGCCTTTGAGTCCTGGAAGGTACAGCAACAGGTAGACATCTTTATCTTGTTTTATATTTTATTTTATTGTTATTGTTTTTATGGTGAGAGTGCAGGTGTGATGCTGCATCAGGTGTGTTGCAGCATCAGAGGCTTGTGTCACACTCTTCACCTTGATGTCGGAGCCGAAGTTGTTGATCTTGGGGCATCCCGCCTGCTCCAGGTGATAATTTGCCCAACGAAGCAGCAGCTCCTCAGGAGAAAGTTTCATCAGATCCTCCAGACTCTCTCCGTCACGCAGCAGAGCGATCAGCGCTGCACACACACACACACACACATATGCAAACATTCCATACAAAAGCCAATGCTGATTTAAAGGCATCAGCGGACTAAGCTGCTTCTTAGGCTTTGACAGGCCCCGCCCACTTCATAATTCCCGTCATTGTTGAAAAACTGTGAAAATGTGGCATTACTGCTCCTGTAGTGTTATATATTTTGGAAAATGGTCAGCAGTAATGTAACATGTATGTAACATATGTTGTATTTATTGGTCTCAAACATTAAAAATCACAGGGATGCTCCTTTAATGTGATTATATTATTATAGTATTATCATGCATGTAAAATCAGCACACACACCTTCATTTCTGCTAAGCTCGATGTCGGCAAACAGGCCAATCTTGATGATCTGCCAGAGCAAACCCAGCACCAGGTGCTGCCTGCCTTCCTTCAGGTCCTCGGCGCCAATGTTGACCACGTGGCAGCCGATGGCCGACGCCGAATTCAGAGCCAAGTTCAGGTTTTCCTGTTACAGGATGTCAAACAGCAGTTATGAGAACATCAAAGCATTCTGATCTCTGTGAGGATGAAGGTTTCTAAGTCACTTCCTGTCTCACCTGGATGGTGAAGGGCGTGAGTTTCTTCTTGTTGATGGTTCTCTCGTCGATGGTGTCGGGGACGGACAGGTTGATCATCTTACTAACGAGCAAAAGAAATAATCAGGTTGATGCAAATTCTTCATGTCCTGCTCAGATCCTTTGCTTTAAATTTATGACCTTTAATAATAATGTCAGATTTTTTTGTATAGCCTAAAAGTGCATCCCAAATGTAATATTAAAGGGTTATACCTGTGGTTTTACATGTTTGCATAAGAAAGTGGCTTGTTACCAGAGAAGGATTCCGTCGCCCACGGCAGCAAACAGCTCGTTGCTGTTTGGATCCATCGGCAGAAGATGTTTAGAGTCTCCATCTTTCTCCAGAGCTTTGTTCACCCAGTTCACAAAGGCCACCCTCTCCTCCTCTGCAGCAATATAACACAATATAACACAATATAATACAATATAACACAGTATAATACAATCTAACACAATATAACACAATATAACACAATATAATACAACATAACACAATATAATACAATATAACAATATAACACAATATAATACAATATAACACAGTAAAAAACAATATAACACTATAATACAATATAACACAATATAACACAATACAATACAATAAAACACAATATAATACAATACAATATAACACAACATAACACATATAATACAATATAACATAACACAATATAATACAATATAACAATATAATACAATACAATACAATAAAACAATATAATACAATACAATATAACAACATAACACAATATAATACAATATAACACAATATAACACAATATAATACAATATAACATAATATAACACAATATAATACAATATAACACAATATAATACAATATAACGCAATATAACAATATAATACAATACAACATAACACAATATACTACAATATATCACAATATAACGCAATATAACACACTATAATACAATACAATACAACATAACACAATATAATACAATATATCACAATATAATACAATATAACACAATATAATACAATGTGTATATATATATACATATATATATACATATATATACAGTATATATATTATATATATATGTGTGTGTGTGTGTGTATGTGTGTTTATGTGTATGTATGTATAGATATAGTATGTGTGTGTGTGTGTGTGTTTATGTGTATGTATGTATAGATATAGTATATGTGTGTGTGTATGTGTATGTGTGTGTGTATGTGTATGTGTGTATGGATATATATATGTGTGTGTGTGTATGTGTGTTTATGTGTATGTATAGATATAGTATATGTGTGTGTGTATGTGTATGTGTGTATGGATATATGTATGTGTGTGTGTTTATGTGTATGTGTGTATAGATATATATGTGTGTGTGTGTGTGTATGTATGTGTGTTTATGTGTATGTATAGATATAGTATATGTGTGTGTGTATGTGTATGTGTGTATGGATATATGTATGTGTGTGTGTTTATGTGTATGTGTGTATAGATATATATGTGTGTGTGTGTGTGTATGTATGTGTGTTTATGTGTATGTATAGATATAGTATATGTGTGTGTGTATGTGTATGTGTGTATGGATATATATATGTATGTGTGTGTGTGTTTATGTGTACGTGTGTATGGATATATATATGTATGTGTGTGTGTGTGTATGTGTGTATAGATATATATGTGTGTGTGTGTGTGTGTGTGTGTACCTGAGTAGGAGTGTTGGGTTCCTGACTGCTCTGAGGTTCCTGCCACGTTACAGATTCCCTCCTTCTTGTTAATGGCTTTCCTGAACGTCTTCGCCACCTCAGAGCTCTTCAGCCCGTGGACCATCTGGGGGGAGGGGCTTAGAATCAAAGAAGGTCGAGTGTGTGTGGGTGGGTGACCTGAGTTTGACCTCTGAACTCACGTTAATAAACTCCTCAAAGGTGAGGTTGTCGCTGGTCTTGGTCAGCTCCTGGATGATTTCTCGGATCCTGTATCCGGGCAGCGGCAGGTTGGCGGCTTTGAAGAGCGCCGTCAGCTTGTCTTTGCTGATGAAGCCATTGTTGTCCACATCTGGAAGAAACAGAGGGGTCAAAGGTCAGAGGTGAGGGTGGCTCAGGGTGATGTCTTTTTGTAGGGCATGGGGGGGTTTGCACTCCATGAGTTCTCTGTTGTTAAAACTGGAAAGTTTTAAAGGAGCATACCAGTGATTTTTGCATGTTTGAGCCTAATATAACTCACATACGTGTTACTGCCAGCCATGTGGGGGTTGTGTTTATTGGGTGGGCTCAAACATGCAAAATCACCTGTATGCTCCTTAAAAGGAAACGAGGCCAAAGTTGTTGCTTCCTGTTGAGTTTCTCTTACCAATTTTGGCGAAAGCTTCTCTGAGTTCCTCCAGGTCGTCCTGAGTGATCGGCGAGGTGGTGTCCATTCTGAATCAGCGTGGAACCTGAAACCATCACAGAACAAAAAAACATCCTCATCCAGTCTGACAGTCTAACGGTGCAGAAAATGAGGAAGTTCAGCTGCTGCGCCGCTTCATTTTGTAAAGCAAAGAGCTCAAACTAGCCGATGATGCAGTTCTCACTTGTACTTGCAACTTCCTGTTTCTGCTCAGCTCCCTGCCTGTTCATCAGCGCCGTGCAAAGGACGTGAACATGCATGTATGGATACTCAGAACCAGATGACACAGTCTAATTACTGAACGAATGTTTCATACCAGACAAACGAGAAGGAAGAAAGAACATCTGCAATGTGCCGTCACTTCACGACTGACTCATATAACTGTGATTTTATTGTCTTATTTTCTGTCGTCCTTGAACAATCTGTCTATGGGCTTAAATCTTTGACTAATTTTTTTTTTTTTTATTTTCAAGAAACGAAAAAGTTTCAGATGAGGAAGCAGGAATCTGAAATTCTGAGAAGTTCTCGTCACATGACTACAGGTTTTAGTTCAGTCTGCGATGATTCACGGTGTATGTGTGTGTGTGTGTGTGTGTGTGTGTGTGTGTGCGCGCACAGCTGCAGATCCTTTTTTGGCAAAGTTAACATGAAAAGCTGCACAAACGGCACCAAAGAGACAAACGTTAGCAAAGACATGATGCGTCACGCTAGGATGGACGTCTGTCTAAAAAGACAGAAATCTCTATCTGTGGCACCAACATCTGTAGAACCCGGCACGTATGAAGATAAAATTCAGCAGGTTTATTGTTCAGGACCCAAAGACGTGTAGCGTCACGCATGAAGATGTTTAGATGAGCGGTTCTCAAATTGAGCTGTGCCGGTAAAAAGTAGTCCGTGTGGCAGGATACGCTCTGGTCCAGCGGCACAGTCTGAACCCGTACAGCAAACACAGCTAGCTCAGAGGATGTGTAGAACTAAACTATGGCAGGCTGCGGCGCACACCATGAAGTCCGGCCCATTCTGAACACGCATGTTTTGAACAGCTCACTGCACTAGTGCTTCTAAAGTTGATTTATAAATAGAGAAATGAGTGTTTTCGCTGAGCGGCCATGTTGAAATGATGTCAGCCTGAGGATAAGGAACCTCACCCGACTTTCTGAGCAGGAAGTCCACGTTGAGAAGGTGTTTTCTCTCTTTTGTCAGTCAGAAATTGGGAGTTCTGAGATGAAGTGGAAGCATAAAGAAAAGCCTCCAGGCGGCGTGAGAATCAGAACTGTCAAATTCAGAAAAAAATCACGAAGAAAAGCTCCAGAACTGAACCAAAATGAGTCCAGAATCAGAAAATGAATTAATATAATCTGCTAAATATATTTTCAGAGGAGCTTTGGTCTAAAATATCTCCTCCACTTCACCGCCGTGAACGCTGAAATCATCAGTTCCACGCTCGCTCGCCATTTTGTTCCTGCATGTTCTCTAACCTGCAGATAGATTACAACTCAGGCTTGTTTTCCACTTTATCATTAATAACCTTCCATATTTTTGAGTCTATGATTGGATAATTTGCATCATTCAGCTCTGATTTGGCATCGGACTTTATGATTCTTCCTCAGATAATCAAACATTAGCATGAATGTTAGTGTGTTAGCATGGCCTGAGCTCCTCGTCTTTTCCTGCCGTTAACACATAAAAGCGTTAAGAACGGTGCTGATTGTGTTCATCAGACTGGTGAGGGGGTTTCTGCTGAAGTGAAGCTAACCACAGACTTCCTGTTCAGCGCGGTGCAGTGCTTTAACTTCTTCTCTAACTGTTCTTAAACTTTCATTTCTACACATTTCAAATCATTTTAACAACAAAGTTCTGTGAAGTTATCAGACAGGTTTTTAGATTTTGTCCTTTCTGTTCTGGTTTTGGAAGCAGATTGATGAGTCCGGCAGCAAATACAGAGCCGCGATGAAGAAACTCTGGGGTTTGGATCTCTGCAGTTATTTAAGCTTTTATAATCTTTTACAAAATTAACAATTCAGTAATATGGAATTACAGAGAAAACTGCAGAAATCATCTAATCAAGCTGCCTTTTACTTTTAATTTATTCCTAAAAGTCATAAAACAAAGAAAACTAATTTCAACCTGTTTCAATCTGAGTTGCTTTAAGAATTTTCTATTGTTTGACTAAAAATTAGACAAAAATGACTTCATAAGATGCAAGTGTTTGCACACACACACACACACACACACACACACCATCTCTTCTTCTTTGTCAGCCTCCATCATTCTTACAGACACACCACATACACACACACACACACAATGACTAAAAACAAAAAAAATCAAAGTTCTCGTTTCTTTCGTCCCTCCGTGATGCCTTCAGGGACCACAGGTGGGGATCAGAGGGTCTGATGTCATGTTAGTTACCTGAGAGGTGCAGCGAGGAGGCTGGTGATCTCTGGGTGTGGAGGGTTTGTCGTCTCTCTGTCTGTCTCTTCCTCAGGTTGTCTCTCTCTCTCTCTCTCTCTCCACATGTCCTCACTGCTCGATGAGCGACGATGCATCTATTCAAATCTACAAGGAAGGAAGTGACATGCAACGCTTCAGAAACAGGAATGAAAGGCGGTTTGTCTTTATATGGCGATGCACGCCGGCTGCAGGGTGACTCAGGGTGCAGATGGGTTTTTAGGGTGTCCAGTTCTGATTTTGGGAAAACGAGACACTTTTTGACTCACTTTCATTAATAGGATGTTGTAAACTCATCAGAATGATTTTTTTTTTTTTTTTTTTTTTAATTTTGTGGTTTGTTTTTGTGTAAAATTCAAATGTGGTCAAATATCAGAACTTCCACCTGTACAAAGAGACAGACAGGTAGATACTGCAGACAGGTAGAGAAAGAGATATACAGAGTCAAACATAACAGAGCAGTAGACAGGCAGAGAGGTGCGGTGTTGACGGTTGCTGTGACAGTTGCCAAGGACTCTGTTAAACCAGGAAGGAAGTCTGAGCAGTGAGTTATTATTCTTATGACTTTATTTTCAGTCTGATTGATTTTTAATAAAACTTCACATTAATCTTTAGCTAATGTGTCATAGAGCAGCTAAACCTTCTATCTGAATATGAGTTATTAGCTGTACTGATGGGTTAATATTCTATCTATCTATCTATCTATCTATCTATCTATCTATCTATCTATCTATCTATCTATCATCTGCGTATATTGATTATAGCAATAGTTGAATTTTGCTGTCTGTTTCATGAATCCTTGTGTTTTTCATTGTCGTTTATTATTTGCACAGTCGATATGAATTGATTGTGAATTAATTGTATTGATAATGTTCCACACATAAAAAATTCAGATTCTGTCCTCTGCTGCTCTGCAGTCCAAAATGAGCCAAAGTGGATTGTTTGAAGGTTCAGCAGGACTCGGAGCTCCTCACCGTGGAGTCGTCATGTCCTCTGATCAGGTCAGGCTCCTTCGGAGGCCCCTGCCGCCCCAAAACGTCTCTGTCATCATGAAAACTTCCAGACCTTCAGGTAATCTGCTGTAAACAAAGCTACCAAACCCAACTACTTCCAGCCTTAGAGGACCATACCGACCATTTTTGCATGTCTGAGCCTAATATATTCAGTTTTCATACATGTAACGTTACTGACAATCATTTCCCAAAGCATACTACTGGAACGGTGAATTAAAAATGTTTTTCCTACCTTCCAGACCTCCATTGGTTTCAGTTCATTCTGCTATTAAAATCAACTTGTTGATACTGTAAACGTTCTTGGGATAGGTAATCCATCATCACCAACAAGACGTGTATTCAGGTTTTTTTAGAAGTTATGTAATTTTAGTGTTTAAGCTCAATAAAAAGCGTGGAGTGAATGTATGCCTCCACCGGGGAATATAGTCCCAAAAGAAGACCTGCGTTTATGGAAAAATTTAAAGGACCGTGACTTCATAAGGCTGTGTAACTATTAGCAGGAGAAACATGGATTTTTAAGGTGGGTGTATCACTTGAATATTTGATTTTGAAAGATTAAGAGATTTAGCAAAATATCAGGAAAGCTGAAATACGGTTTTATCCTTTGGGAAATGATTGTCAGTAACGTAACATGTATGAAAACTGAATATATTAGGCTCAAACATGGAAAATGGGTGGTATGGTCCTTTAAAATGAACCATAATCATAAACAACATAAACAATTTCCAACCAAGAGCACGCATTATGAATCAACGAAAGCTCACTGAATGCACCATTATAACCTTTGACCTCTGTTGACTTGCATGGTAAACATTAAGAATTTCAGGTACATTGACACAAGTTCTGCTTTCCTTTGTTCTTATTGGCTGTCTGTTCTCCCAGCAGGTCAACAGTCCCTGAGCCTGTATCTCAGCAATGCAGGTAGGAGGAGCTCCAGCAGGCAGGAAGTTGACAGCCCCGTCCCAAGAGCAGCCCCGCCCACACCTGTGCTGACTGACACTTTTGTCCCAGCGAAGGTCAGAATCAGAGAGGGTTTCCCCTGTAAACCGCCACGAACCCGCTACCAGAACCCTCTGCTCAGTCTGCTGCACTCAGGTAACACCTGTCATTACACTAAATAGAGTACAATATGATTTGTATTATTCAGCAACCACCTGCTAACACCATGGCAACCATCAGAATTCACCTACAACACCTTGGAAACCAATTAATCAAAAATCACCCCAACATCACCCTAAAAACAACTAGCAGTTGCTAAGGTCTTACCACAAGAGCTACTCCCCTGCAACCATCTTGTTAACACCCTAGCAACCACCAGAATCCCCCTAGCATCTGCTTAGTAACCATCATGAGTACTCATCTAATCACCTTGTAACAGAAAGCATCACCATCACCTAGCAACCATGTTCTGAGCAACAGTTGGTATTTGCTAAGTTACTACCGCTACTACCCAGCAACCACCTACCAACAGCCTAGCAACCACCAATCAAAACCTAGATACTCGACACAGCCATCTACATGATATTTGAGCATTAGTTATTGGATTGTTGCTCCTGTGTTTTTTCAGATCCACGGTTCCTCGTCCCGCCGCCGACCTTCTGCCTCGGCGACTTNTTGCTCCTGTGTTTTTTCAGATCCACGGTTCCTCGTCCCGCCGCCGACCTTCTGCCTCGGCGACTTCCTTCAGAGCCGTCATGGCGTCCTGCGTGGATCCCAGTCTGTTCCCTGTCTGAAGACTTCGGTGCTTTCCCGCTGTAACTACAAAAAGCTGGTGTGCGTCCTCCTGACCGAGCTCCACCTCAGCCGGCAGACCGAGCTGTGCAGAAAGGTCGTGACCTCTGACATCCTGCCACAGATTCATAAATCAACCAAAACCACAAATTAAGAGCCTGCTGACTTCATCAGCGTCTCATTGATTTATCCATTTTTCAGCCATTTCATTTTAATCTAGCATTAAGTAGTTGTTCAAATCTGAAATTAACATCTGGTCATCTTTTAGATTGACAAATTTACATTTTGGAACTGACAGAATGGCTGACCAATGCTGTACTGTTTAATCTTTTATTGTCATTTTTTATGTTTGGTTACTTAATTTGTTATTTGCATTTTATTGATTTTTCTCCATGCATTTACTTTTGTTTTTCAGTGTTTCTGCTGTTGACTAAAATATAATATAATGTAATTTCCCTTTTTGTGATTGAAAGTTCAATAAAGTCACAACACAAAAAGAAGTTTGTTTCTAATTATTTTGTTAGAACTTTATTGAGCAATAAAAAAGAACATTGAGAACATAAGACAAATGAAAAGAAACAATAAGAAACAACATAATAAACAAATTTAAAAGTTTTAAATTTTTTAAATTTGAAATTTTAAAATTGTTGGTATCACGTGTCAATGACGTACTAGTAAACAAACGCTGAACCAATCAGAGAGAGGCAGCTCGGTCAGTCACTTCCGGTATGGTCAAGATGGCAGCACACGAACATCATCATCATCACTTTTCTCTGTGTTTCTGCGACTTTATGAGGTGAGTCTCTTCATGTTTTACCAGCAGTCAATAAAACCTTTTAAAAACGGAAACGTTACTGAAAAACGGCTCTTCAGGCGGACGGACAGCTAGCTTTAGTGACGCTAGTTAGCCTGTTAGCTAACATGAAGTCAAGCCTTTAACGCTGAAATAAAATTTAAAAAAAACGTTTCTAACAGCGAGGCTGGAGTTTGTTTAATTTAATTTCCTCACAAACTAACTAAGTAAACGGTTCGATATGAAAAAAAAGGCTTTTAAACCTTTCAGGTTGTAAATACTCAGCTTGTGCAGATGTGGCTGCAGGTTGATGTAATCTGTTTCAGGCTCTGATCTGGATAAAGTAAAAAATGAAAAAATAAAATAAAAGCTGCGTGTTTTTCTGTTTTCATAAATTAACTACAGATTTCACAAATCTAAATCGGGACTTTAAGCAAACTTTGAAATCTAAATCAGTTCTGTCATAAATAGTAACTTTATGAAGTGGCTATTAAACTACGATTATTTTTAACAGGACTGCATTATATTTTATGAATGATATATGAATATATTTGTGAATGAGGTGGACAAAATATTAGAAACACCTTTAAATATAAAGTACAGCAGCAACAGAAAGTACAGCCTGAAAGTGAAGCAGGAAACTCAGTCAGCTGATATTTATCTCAGATTTCTGAGTGGATTTGACTTTTCTTTACTCAAACAAGCTTTCACTTTTATTCATTCATTCATTATTACAATATTCTGTTTTGGTTTTCATAATAACATTAACTCAGTATTACAATATTGGAAAACAGGAAATATTTGCTTGGTGGCCATTTATTTGTTCTGTCCCATGATGTCACAGTATAATAATTAAATGTACGTTATTAATCATCAAAAAACAACATTCTAATAGTTAAAAAAAGGTTCTGTTATATTATTGCTTCATTTATGCCTTTTTGTATATGGTTCATATATAACTTGACTTGGAGTTGGTCGAAAGGATTCACCAACCCGTAGTATTTTTATAAAAACACAATTTAACTCTAAAAACATCTGAATATGAATGCATAATTTAACGTGCTGAGACAGCAGAGAATCAGCAGAAATGCAGGAAATTAATTTCCTCATTCACAAATCAGAAGGCAGCTTCAGCGGGCAGGAATGAGCGGCTAACGCTGGGCTAACGTTATCGTGCTGAGTGAAGGTTGCTGTGAATCAGTCCCTCCTCTTCCTCCTCAGGTTGCTGTGGTCTCTGGTTGTTCCATGCGTCTACCTCAGTCTGCTCCTCACCCTGCTGCTGCTGCTGCTCCTGCTGGGGCTCCGCCTGTGGCTGCAGAGCCGCCGCCGGGCGCAGGATGGAGGCCCCGCCGTGGCCTTCTTCCACCCGTACTGCCATGCCGGAGGCGGCGGCGAGCGGGTCCTGTGGTGCTCCCTAAGGGCCCTGATGAACAGGTACCAGGAGCCTCAGGAAGTCTTTTATGTCTGCTGTTGTCTTCTTTTCACAAACGTACCATGGCCTTAGAGAATACTCGTTTCTGATTGGCCGACAATATCCATCCAAATGTAAACCAATCAGCAGCTCAACAAAAGCTAAAACCAGGTGGCTCAGTCTAAAAGCAGAGACGAGTGTCAGATCTGCACAGACTCAGACTGACCTCCTTCTTCTTCTTCTTCTTCTTCTTCTTCTTCGCCTCAGACACCCCGCCATCTCCTTCGTGGTTTACACTGGTGATCAGGGCGTGAGCGGCGAGCAGATCCTGCAGGGCGCTCAGCGGCGTTTCAGCATCACACTGCCCCGCCCCGTCACCTTTGTCTTTCTGCGGCACCGCGTGCTGGTGGAGGCCAGTTCCTACCCGCACTTCACGCTGCTGGGCCAGAGCGCCGGGTCCATGTTCCTCGGTAAGCATCCAGCATGTTATATGTTCTAAGGGCATGGTGACAGCGTGTCATATGTTCCAAAAAACCATGGTGACATCCAGCATGTCATATGTTCTAAAGGCACGGTGACAGCGTGTCGACAATATGTTCTAAAGGCATGGTGACAGCGTGTCATATGTTCTAAAGGCATGGTGACATCCAGCTTGTCATATGTTCTAAACACATGGTGACAGCATGTCACATGTTCTAAAAAACCATGATGACATCCAGTGTATCATATGTTCTAAAGACATGGTGACATCCAGCGTGTCATATGTTCTAAAGGCATGGTGACAGCGTGTCATATGTTCTAAAAAACCACGGTGACATCCAGTGTGTCATATGTTCTAAAGACATGGTGACAGCGTGTCGACAATATGTTCTAAAGGCATGGTGACAGCGTGTCATGTTCTAAAGGCATGGTGACATCCAGCGTGTCATATGTTCTAAAGGCATGGTGACAGCGTATCATATGTTCTAAAAAACCATGGTGACATCCAGCGTGTCATATGTTCTAAAGGCATGGTGACATCCAGCATGTCATATGTTCTAAAGGCATGGTGACATCCAGCGTGTCATATGTTCTAAAGGCACGGTGACAGCGTGTCATATGTTCTAAAAAACCATGGTGACATCCAGTGTGTCAGGTTCTAAAGGCATGGTGACATCCAGCGTGTCATATGTTCTAAAGGCACAGTGACAGCGTGTCGACAATATGTTCTAAAAGCATGGTGACAGCATGTCATATGTTCTAAAGACATGGTGACAGCGTGTCGATAATATGTTCTAAAGGCATGGCGACAGCGTGTCATATGTTCTAAAGGCATGGTGACATCCAGCTGGTCATATGTTCTAAACACATGGTGACAGCGTGTCTTATGTTCTAAAGCATGGTGACAACGTGTCATATGTTCTAAAGGCATGGTGACAGCATGTCATATGTTCTAAAGGCATGGTGACAGCATGTCATGTGTGCTAAAGCATGGTGACAGCATGTCATGTGTTCTAAAGGCATGGTGACATCGAGCGTGTCATATGTTCTAAAGCCATGGTGACATCCAACGTGTCACATGTTCTAAAGGCATGACATGTGAAGAAATGCGTTCATAAATTTACTGATGATGTAACTTATGGTAAACATTCTGTTTTAGAACTGTGTTACACGCTAAGCGTTAGCGTTGCCGCTGAGCTTAGCATCCAGTGCTCTGAGTCTGAGCAGCGCTGACAGGAAGCGCTCGTTGCTAATGACATGTTGACGGTTGCCATGGGTGATCTTTGTACATTCGTGTTCCAAATCATGTTTCCGGGTCAAATCGGGTCGCGACATGGACATCGTAACAAAGAAGGCTGTGGCTCTTCTTCTCATTCAGAGAAGAAAAGCGAAAAAAACGTTGAATGTTGAGTCGGCATTCTAAACAGGTTATGAGCTCCTCCTCCATCGCCGTGGCGCTTCTGCTTACAACTGTTCTCTGATTGGTTTGTGTGTTAGAAAGGTCAAAGATGAATTTGGTTGAACTTTAAGCGTTGCGTCAAAACGGAGAATCTGAGCGTCGCGCGGCACTCAAGGTGGCGTGACGCGATGTTAGGAGTCAGCGCTCAGCTCCCAAGGTCATGCAAAGCTAACGCTTAGCATGTCAAACCGGCTAACAGTCTTTATTGAGGTATTGATTGATCAGCAGCAGAGGTGTGTGTGTGTGTGTGTGTGTGTTTGTGTGTGTGTTACCAGGCTGGGAGGCTCTGACAGCATTTGTTCCTGACTTGTTCGTGGACTCGATGGGTTTCGCCTTCACTCTTCCTGTTTTCCGTTACCTGGGAGGCTGTAAGGTGGCGAGTTACGTTCACTATCCAACCGTCAGCACCGACATGCTGTCTGTGGTCCGAGAGAGGAACCCCAGGTAACACACACACACACACACACACACACACACACACTCCTGATGTGTTTCGGCAGCTCTTTCTCTTCTCTGTTTTTCAAACAAACAGAAATGTAAAATGCATCACTTCCTGTGCAGCAGGAAATGATGACCTGAAGTGTTAAAGGAGCATGCCGGTGATTTTGCATGTCTAAGCCCAATAAATACCACCTGCACGTTACTGCCAACCATTTTCCAAAACATAAAACCGCATTTTAGTTTTCATGTTATTTTTCAAATCCTCTAATCTTTAAAACTCAAATGTTCAGGTGACACACACACACACACACACACACACACACACACACACACACACACACATACACACACCTTAAATTCAGTGTTTCTCCTGCTAACACGCATGTTGAATGTGGAAGAGACGGTCATTAATTTCTTAGAAAAACCCGTCTTTCTTCTCCTGAAACTGTATTCTCTGGCGGAGACGTACATCATCTCCCGTGTCGCTAACCTTAACCCTTGATCAGTTAAATAAAGTTACTTCAACACATTAACAGATGTGTTGTTCTCCGTGATGATTATTTATCTCAGCACGTTTCACGTCTCTACACGTTAATTTTTATGTTGTACTGGAATGAACTGAAACCAGTGACAGTCTGGAAGGTAGGAAAAACAATTCTAANATTTTTATGTTGTACTGGAATGAACTGAAACCAGTGACAGTCTGGAAGGTAGGAAAAACAATTCTAATATTTACCGCTAATGTAGTATGTTTTGGAAAATGGTTGACAGTAATACAGTATAATATATATGTGGGTTGTATGTGTTGGAATCAAACATGCAAAACCACTGATATGGTCCTTTAAGCTCAAAGTACAGCTGTCTTTATAAATTTTGAGTAGATGAATCCATGGTAACCAAAGTCATTAAGATTCATCATCTGGGGACCATGAACGTCTGGACTAAATGATTTGTGGTCACTGTGGTTCGTTGGTGAAATATTTAAATCTTCCTGCTAGCTTAGCTAAAGCTAATGCTAATGCTAATGCTAATGCTAAAGTCTGCCATCCGTTCCTCAGGTTCAACAACGCCGACTTCATCTCCAGAAACCCGGTGCTGAGCGCGGTGAAGGTGGTGTATTACTGCTGCTTCGCGCTGCTGTACGGCCTGGCCGGGTCCTGCAGCGACGTCATCATGGTCAACTCCACCTGGACGCTGGGTCACATCCTGGCCCTGTGGCGCTCCCCCAGCCGCACCAGCGTGGTCTACCCGCCCTGCGACGTCAGGGCCTTCCTGGACGTCCCGCTGGATGAGGACGAGGAGGAGGATGGGGAGGAGGGCTGGGAGGAGCTGGGACAGGAGCTAGAAGGAGGAGGAGGAGGAGGAGGAGGAGGA
>VXCM01005477.1:46287-61211 GCA_014773175.1 Lucifuga dentata
AAGGGGCGGGGATGGAAACAGGAAGTGCCACTCCATCGTGTCCGTGGGTCAGTTCCGGCCAGAGAAGGACCACCGCCTCCAGATCCGGGCGTTTCGCAAACTGTTGGACAGGAAAGGGGAGGGGCCTGGTGGACGGGAGTCGCTGAGGCTGGTGCTGATTGGTGGGTGCAGGAACCAGGAGGACGAGGACAGGGTTCTCATGCTGCGGGGCTTGTGCCAGGAGTTGGGCGTGAGCGATCGTGTGGAATTCAAACTGAACGTACCATTTGAGGAGCTGAAGAGAGAGCTGGTGGGCGGGACCATCGGTCTGCACACCATGTGGAACGAACACTTTGGCATAGGTACACACACACACACACACACACACACACACACACTGCCAACGTGTCATTTACAGGATCAGCCTGCAGTTTCCTTAATCAATCATCAGACCTCCTTGATAATAATCAATTGATTGTTAACATGGAATCAGATTTAGATGGAGACACGAGTTAAATATTATTAATATTAAATATTAAAGCCTAACCCTCTGCTGTTACAGTAGGCTTTAAAGGACCATACCAGTGATTTGGCATCAATAAACACTGCATACACGTTACGTTACTGACATTTTCCAAATAAAACCTTTGTTTGGTGTTCCTGAGATTTTGGCAAATCGTTTAATCTTTGAAAATCAGATGTTCAGGTGAAACACTCACCTTAAAACTCAACGTTTCACCTGCTAACAGGTACGTCCAAACAATCGGTCCAAACATATGTTTCCTGACATTTTCTTCCGTGCAGCTCCGTGTTAAAGCTACTTTAACAAAAAATGTAATCGACATGTTTGTTGTTTTAAGTCTCTAAAGGTGGATTTAAAAAATTTTTTTTTTTACTGGAATGAAGTGAACCCAGTGGAAGTCTGGAAGGAAGGAAAAACTATTCTAATATTTGCATATGAATAATCAGAGTACGGCGTGCAGGTAAATGCAGTAAACGTGTGCGTGTACTTCCTCTTCTCTTCCTGCAGGCGTGGTGGAGTGCATGGCTGCAGGAACAATCGTCCTCGCCCACAAGTCTGGCGGTCCCAAACTCGACATTGTGGTTCCATGTGACGGTGGACAGACGGGATTTCTGGCTGACAGTGAGGACAGCTACGCTGCTGCCATGGAAACCATCCTGACACTGTCACCTGCAGCCAGGCTGGAAATCCGCCGCAACGCCCGCCGCTCCGTCGAACGATTCTCCGACCAGGAGTTTGAGGCTTGTTTCCTGGCTGCCATGGAGCCTCTGATGAGGAAGCTGGAGCAGTGAGGAAGGTCAGACGAGGCCTGGAGTCCACCAGGGACGCTATTTTTGTTCGTCACGTTTTTTAAAAGCAATAGCTGTTTAGTCGCTAAAAGCATGCTAAGCTTCCAACAAAAACTAGCCGCGTCGTAATGAGACGTTCCTGAAGGACACGCAGAGCTAATTCTCTTTATTTCTTCATCAGAAAACTGGAAGTTTCCAGCCAAACTCATGAGTACGAGTGGATATCAGAACGTACCAGGTCATTCCGTACGCTTTCATACCGAATCATCTCAGCTTTTAATGATGTCACGTGTCATTTTCTGTAGTAGAATTGTTTTTTTTTTTCAAACCTGGTTATGACTTTAGAAGTGTAGGAATGATACCAAACTAGTCATCAGGTGTTTGTTAGCCAATGACAGAAGAGCTGAAACAGAGTTTTTTAGGGTTTCTGAGATGTTGGCTAGCAGCTTTGGGTAGTGGCATTGGGTGGCGGCGTTGGGTGGCGGCGTTGGGTAACGGCATTGGGTGGCGGTGTTGGGTGGCGGCGTTGGGTAACGGCGTTGGGTGGCGGTGTTGGGTGGCGGTGTTGGGTCTGGTGCGTGCTTAACGTGGACGCAGACGGCACCATACAGGACTGTCCGTGTGTCCTGACTTTCATGGTTTTTGCGCTTTCATGGCGTCTCTGTTTCTCTGTGCTTCACAAAGTATTAGAGCCAGGATATAAGAGGCTCTTTAGCCCTGCCCACTTCTGGATCTGGTCTTCTTTCTAACCTTCACATATCGATCTCGTAGATTTTTAACTTAACGCGACAGGAATGTTCTTCGGACTGCAGAGTACCGACTCTCCTGCCGGGAATTGGAAGCCATTTGTCTTTATAATCCCTCATGGAGGAATTGTAACTGTGCTGCTGCTTCCTCATCAAAGCCCCTCCCCAACACACACACACACACACGTCTTCATGTCAATCATTGATGAATACACATTTATATCACACAGACGCTATCCACATACAGTAGTTTCAAATTTCGCGCGGCATGCGATCTTACAAGCGACCCTCAAATGTAGCCTCCGCCGCTAGCTGCTTTAGCTACAATTATGTCACGTGTTCCTAGTGCCCACTGTTGCATCCGTGTTAAGCATCAACCAGCCGATGCTGCGTGCAAAAAAACACGGGTTCAGAAATGTTGCAGATTTATCATATTTTCTGCTGCACAAAGTCAAAAATCCCGTTTGCAGCGTGAATGGTTTACGTTACATTCCAAAGTGAAGTTATAGCATCAGCCATAAAGTCATCGCTAACATGGAAGGAAAACACGCTGAGGAAGTTTGTTTCTCAACACATGAATCTGTTGTTGTTTTGGAATCAGTCGTGTTCTTGTTCATTTTTGTAGCATGTCGTTAAATGAAGAGTTTCTTACTTTCTGTGTTTTAAAACTGCCGCGATACGGTTAAAGCGACGGCCAAATGTTCTCAAACATTTCACTTCATTCCTGGTTATGAAGACGACAAAGAATGAAATACATTTGCTAAGGTGTAAAATATTAAATAATCTTTATTTTGAAAGAGGTTGTGCTGCTATTTAAAGTCTGTGTATGCAGGTTGTTTGACTTTCTTTGTCATGAAACTTTAACTTCAGTGACTGAATGTGGAATGATTTGCTTGTTGTTGCTGCCATCTTGTGGCGAGATACGAGTATAGCACAGCAAACCAGAACTGCTGTTAGTGCAAAGTTATTCTCCAGTTTAAAATCTGGAGTCAGGAAGAGAAATCAGAGCTGACGTAAAAGTTATGATAGGAATGAAAAGTGATTGTTGCAGGAAAGGAGACGTTCCACTGAGTACTGTGTTATCGTGTTTCAGCTCACTCCAAATAAAAATATAACATTTCTGAGCTCGTCTGACCTTATTTAAAGGTTTAAGCCTTGCTGTCGTCTGGCTGAGACTCGCCTGGATTCTCAGACTGACCGCCGCTTCCTTCAGGCTCAGAGGTAACCGCTTTGCTCGCCACGTTTGCACCCGAATCCTCCGGCTCCGACTGGGCTTGTTGAGCGTCTGCAGCAGCGACTGCACGTCCTTCCTCGTCCTCCTTCATGTCATCATCCTCTTCCTCCTCTGAGCTCCGCCCATCCTCCATGACGACCAGGTTCTTCATGGAGTCTGCCACTGCTTCTCTCAGCTCGTCCTCCGACTCCTCAAAGTTCCTGATGGGAAAAAGCAAATTAAAGTTACCCTCTTACTTTCTCAAACGTTTCATAGAGTAGAAATAATCTGATTGGTTGGTTAAACTTCAGTGGGTGAAGCCAGAGAACCATTTTGTGCCTGTGGTCAGTCATTGTACCAAACGTTTAGGTCAGGACTCTTTTCATGTCAAATCATTGTTGACTTACGTGTCGTCATCGTCCGACCTGGGCTCCAGACGCTCTTCATCCATCTCTACATCAGAGTCCTCCTCCTCCTCCTCCTCTTCACCTATGTCTTCCTTTCTTTCCTCCTCTGACAAACAAGAGACAAATGTTTTTCAGGAATTATACTTCCTGAAACAGTTTTTTAAGGTACTCTCCACTGATTTCAGGAACTGCTCGCATGACCAGACATCTCTGTGTGGTCAGACGCCAAACAGACGGACCGCCGCCACATTTAAATACGCACTTTAGCTCGTTTGTGTACAATGCAAAAAAACAGCAGGTGTGATTTCAAGATGCTAAAAGAAAATGGAAAACTACACAAAGACTTTGGACTGAAGGAAGTGCAAGACCTCAGAGACGGAGTCCTCTACTCCGGATGAAAAAGCATTTCAAAAGATCTCACAGAGAAAAAAAACAAACAAGGCTACAAAATCATCATGAAAGTGGCTCTGATAGATTTACGACATACTCCATAACCTTTATCGTACTTGAGTCACGCTAAAGGAACCGCATAGTTCCTGTTCCTGATAAACTCCAGATAAAGAGGTTTGTAATTTAGCTCTGAAGCAGGTTTATTTTGCTGTTTTCAGTATTGAAGCTGAATGTCGGCTGACCTGCTAGAGTTGATGCTGTGAGCTCAGCCTGAGCGAGGACGTTCAGCAGAGTGATGGGTGGACCGCCGTCCCACCGCCGGTGACCTGCCGCCTCCTTGCCTGACAGAGGAACAGACACGAGACACATTCAGCCTCATCGTTCTGATGCTTTAAAGGACCATACCACCCATTTTGTATGTTTGAGCCTAATATATTCAATTATCATACATGTAACGTTACTGACAATCATTTCCCAAAGCATACTACTGGAACGGTGAATTAAAACTGTTTTTCCTACCTTCCAGACCTCCATTGGTTTCAGTTCATTCTGCTATTAAAATCAACTTGTTGATACTGTAAACGTTCTTGGGATAGGTAATCCATCATCACCAACAAGACGTGTATTCAGGTTTTTTTAGAAGTTATGTAATTTTAGTGTTTAAGCTCAATAAAAAGCGTGGAGTGAATGTATGCCTCCACCGGGGAATATAGTCCCAAAAGAAGACCTGCGTTTATGGAAAAATTTAAAGGACCGTGACTTCATAAGGCTGTGTAACTATTAGCAGGAGAAACATGGATTTTTAAGGTGGGTGTATCACTTGAATATTTGATTTTGAAAGATTAAGAGATTTAGCAAAATATCAGGAAAGCTGAAATACGGTTTTATCCTTTGAGAAATGATTGTCAGTAACATAACGTATGAAAACTGGACATATTAGGCTCAAACATGCTAAATGGGTGGTATGGTCCTTTAAGCAGGATAACAGCAGCTGTACTGCACCTTGTTCACACTCAGTCGCTGTGTTGTAGACTGAGGAGACGGGCATGTCAGCAAGCGCATCCAAAAGAGTCTGAGGGGCCCTCTGGCTCCACCCCCTCCTCATGTCTGACCAATCCCTGAGTTTCATCTCCTCTCCAGCCTGGAAGCTGAGCGTCTGGTTAAGAGGGTCCACTTCCTGTTAGGGGAGAGTGAGACGGAGTGAGAGAAAGAGTGAAGGCTGCATGCTTCATCCGGCTCATCTGACTTCGTCTGAAACCTCGTCAGGAGGCAACCATGTTTCTGTCCACGGTAGAAAGGCCACCATCATGGGGGGGGGAAGGGAAGGTGGCGTGTTTTAGTTTTTATAATGTCAGCGGTATTAATCATATAAATGAAGACAATGACTCAAAATTTAACTTTGGAAGAGAGGAGGGGCTACGAACAGGAATTCTCTCTTCTGTGTCTTTTTTTAATCTCGGGGATAACGGGACACAGTTTCACTTTCACTCAGACACGGTGATGGAAAATTTAAACCTTCCCACTTTCACTCCTAACCACACCTGGCCAATCGCTGTGTGACGTGGGAGTGTCTGGTGGGGAGGCGGAGCCAGAGTTAGATATTTAGTCGGCTGGTGGAAAGCGGTTACCTTCCGACTAACAGGCAGAGGAAACGGAGAATCATCAGGTACCTCTTCTTTCTGTTCTGCTCCATCCTCCTCCTCCTCATGTCTTGTCTCTTCCTGTTTCTCCTGCTCTGCTTTTTCTTTCATCTCTTCATCATCCAACCGGATCTCAAACATGATTCCCTTCTGCAAGAGCAGAAAATGAAGCAATGATCAAACTTTAAGCTCATTTTTTCTAAACCAACTTAACCGTATACACAGAGGTAAAGTGAGGTTAGGTTGCTAGGTTTAAAGGTGTAACCTCACCTTGTCCCTGCGTCTCCTCTCCTCTCGGTTCTCCTCTCTGATCTGCCTCAGTGCTGCTTCAATGTCCTGCAGCAGCAAAAACAAACAGTTTGGACTTTCTTTTGTCCTAAAGACTCAGAAATACAACCTGTGAGGGTGATCTCACCTGTGCAGGTTGAGCTCTCTGCTGCTCTCTGCTGGCTGCAGGAGCTTCTGCCTCTCTCGGTTTCTCCACTACAAAGGTTCCGTGTCTGCGTCGCGGCTGAACCTGAAAGATCGCAGACTGATCACGTGAAAATATATTTACATCTTGCTTGGTTTTCAAGAAAGTTGAGATGAATACTGTCATTATGACAGGAGGCTGAAGTTTAACGTTTAAAATTTAAGTTTAAGCAAAGTTCTACCTGTCAAACCAAACCGGTCACATGATTCACAACCTGAATGAAGCAGCAAACGTTATCTGTCACGTGTGTTTTTTTCTGCTTCAGGCTTTGAAGCCTCCTTGTCAAACGTAACATCACTACTGTCGTGCAAATAACGTGAGATCTGCAGAGGATGTGCCAGTTACGTCCATCAAATTTAGCCAAGACAAGAAGACATCACTTCCTGTCGTTTTTCAGAGTTTATGAAATGATCCAGGCCTTTACGACTGATGATGTGAATATGAAATATGAGGAGGAGGCGGAGCCTGGCGCGGCTCGTACCTCGGCTTCAGCCTTTAGCTTCAGCTCTCTCATCTCTTGCTGATACTGTTCTCTGATGAGCTCCAACTGATGCAGGTACTCCTACACACACACACACACACACACACACTAAATTAATCGTGTACGCCTCAGTGCCACACAGATGCCCCCTAGGGGACAAACATGGCAGCAGAAAGAATATTTTACACCACAGAGGAAATAAAAATGTCTGAGTTCCTCCAGAATATGTTTATGACACTTTGGTGACTTTTACACATAAAGGCTGATCACATTCTGATTGGTTGGCGGGGTTTGATTGGTTGGTGGGTTTTGATTGGTTGGTGGGTTTTGATTGGTTGGTGGATTTTGATTGGTTGGTGGTTGCTCTTGCTTGTTTGAGGTCTGTCCCCTGTCTTTCCTACCTGCTGTCCATCCTGTCTCTTGTCCTGTGATGCCTGCTGCTGTTCAGGTCGTCCCACTTCCTGCTGCTGGTCTCTGAGCTTCCTGTAGCTCTCGGCTGTACATGGACGCAGGCCCTGATGATCAGAAAGCAAAGGTCAAAGGTTAACACAAGGAATAAGAATGGAACATATGCTGTGAAGCCCTTTAAAACTAGAATTAATACATAACTTTACATCATTTTCTTATGCACTATTAAGATATCTGTTCTCAAAATCTCTGCTTTTTAACCAAATCTTATTTAGGAAGTCCAACAAGCCATTTCCTTACATATACAACCACTTGCCAGAAAATATTGATATATAAATAATGATTTAGTCATACCAGCTGCTTCTCTGCTCTCAGCTTGTACTGGTTGGCTTCCTGTCGCCTCTGCAGGTATTCATTACGAGCTGCAGCCACCCTGACGGAGAGAGAACAGGCAGAAATCAGACATCATCCATCTATAAAAAGGTTCCTGTACAGATGCTCAGATGTTTTGTGTTTTCACTTACAGTTGGTACGGTTCTACAGGAAGAGGAGCGTCGCCATCATCACATCGCTCTCGCAGCCTCTCCTGAGGAAGAGGAGGAGGAGGAGGAAGCACATCCTCCTTGTTCCTCCTCTGGAATGCATCCAGCTGGGCGTGGTGGTGATGGTAGGGCCTGATTGGCTGCTGGTTGATCCACCTGCATCAGGACACAGGTGCAGCATGTTTATTAAAGCAAAGAGAACGACGGTAAGACAGTTTGAGAAGAGAGCGTCAGATCGAACCAGCTGAGACAAAGAGCAGAACCTTCATCCTCTGTTCAGACCAAAATACCATTTTAATCCAAACAGAAACGTCACCAGCTTTTATCCTTCGCCTGTCACAGCGGAAGTCTTATTTTGAAGGAGTGCAGTGTGTAGTTGTTTAAAAAAAAGGAAAACAGTAAGACAGTTACAGCACATAAACTATAGTGCATATTTCTAATAATTTAAATGGCGTACTTGATTTAAGAACCCACCAAAGAGCTAACATGGCTTCTTTATTTTGAAAGCATGTTTTAAAGGACCATACCACCCATTTTGCATGTTTGAGCCTAATATATTCAGTTTTCATACATGTTACGTTACTGACAATCATTTCCCAAAGGATAAAACCGTATTTCAGCTTTCCTGATATTTTGTAAAATCTCTTAATCTTTCAAAATCAAATATTCAAGTGATACACCCACCTTAAAAATCCATGTTTCTCCTGCTAATAGTTACACAGCCTTATGAAGTCACGGTCCTTTAAATTTTTCCATAAACGCAGGTCTTCTTTTGGGACTATATTCCCCGGTGGAGGCATACATTCACTCCACGCTTTTTATTGAGCTTAAACACTAAAATTACATAACTTCTAAAAAAACCTGAATACACGTCTTGTTGGTGATGATGGATTACCTATCCCAAGAACGTTTACAGTATCAACAAGTTGATTTTAATAGAGAATGAACTGAAACCAATGGAGGTCTGGAAGGTAGGAAAAACATTTTTAATTCACTGTTCCAGTAGTATGCTTTGGGAAATGATTGCCAGTAATGTTACATGTATGATAATTGAATATATTAGGCTCAAACATGCAAAATAGGTGGTATGGTGCTTTAAAGGATTTTGAGTTTTATTTGTACGTTTGGTAGCTAATGTGTTGCTAATTACGGGAAATAAGGTACGTTAGCATGATGGCTTTAAAGTTTAAATGCTAACTAACTGTTGAGCCTGTTAGCATGCTAACAGCTGTATTTTCAAAATAAATGTCTGGTTTTGAGCAGCTTTTCTCTTACCGCTGGTTCTGCTGTGCTGCTGCTCTGTCTCCGGCTGCAGGATGAGCTGCTGCTGCTGCTCTGTGATGGAGTGGCTACGATCAGAAATCACGTAAATAAAAAATAAAACAGCTGCTTCAATAATTCACAGTGTCTTCCATCAGAAATCAAAGCTGGTTATGATGGTGAGTTTGACCTTAACCTGCTTTAACTTCTAACTTCCTGTAGATTGTAATACCTTTTATATTTATGTTATCTGCACCTAATCAGACAGTTTCTGTGCTGGTCTCACTTTCACCAAAGTTAAATCTGAAAAATGAGCGTGTGAATTTGTTTGGGATAATTAGAGGATTTTGTTAATTAGAGGGCAACATGCTAAACTCAGCTGACAGGATTTTTACTGCAGTTTTATTTTTTATGCTTCCTTGTTGAGCACTTTGTTTGTAGAGTTGTGTTGTGTTACTCTGTGCTGGGCCGGTGTGTAGACTCTGAGTGGGACCCTCCACTCTGGTTTGGCAGGCGGTTTCCTCACATCTCCAGGTTTCTGCTGAGCTGCTCTGGACTTCTGGATTTTCTCTGGACAACAAGAGAGTCTGATGTTGATGTCTAATAGATGCTGCTGCCATTTTTAGCTCACTTTCCTCTAAAATAGTTTGTCTTTCTGCCAATTTGACAATGAGAAATACCCAGATTTTTCCAAAAGACCAATTTGGTTTAAACAGATTTTCTACTGGATACTGGATCATCTTTTCTCTGTAGTTTATAGTAAACGTGGCCTGTAGACAGATGAGCTTCTGTTATAGAAAAAACACAAACGTGCTACTTATTACAAAACAAAGTCCCTCAAATTCAGTTTTAATATGAATAAGTACAATTTTTGTTTGTCAGACTTTTTTAAATCAGATTTTTACGCATTTTTAATATTCAAAATAAACAATTCCTTTTCAATATCGACTTCACTGCAGACAGGAAACACATTTTGGTAAACATTCTTTAGAAACTTTAGAACCTCTGCTAGAATGTAAAACAAATAATGTGGATTTGATGTTTAGCTGCAGAAGGTTTGTGAGGATGAAGAAGTGGTGGTACGTCAAAGTCTGAGGAGGAGCGACCACTGGGAGGCGCTGTCAGCCACGTGGTGTTTGTCCTGTGAGGTTGTATGTTGTGTGTGTGTGTGTGTTACCTGGTTTGCAGGCGTGTGAAGCTGCTGCTGCGTTTCTGTGAAGCACCGTGTGGCTGAACTCCTCCTGCACCACCTGACACAGAGCACACGCGTGATGAAGCCATGACCCTGAACTGGAAAAATTATGAAACCTGCAGAAACAAACTGCGAGAACAGCAGCAGCACAGAGTCGTCATGAAGCAGCGTGACCTTTATGTTGTATGTTACAAATCTTCACATATTTGGGCAAAACTGAAAATGTGTGAGTTAATAGTTTGGATGTGAACACAGATCAGCAGGTTTTCTGTGTGTGTGCGTGTGTGTGTTTACACAGATCATTGTTCTGCAGTTTTGATACCACTGAGTTTATAGTTAAAGGTTAAAGGTCAGGGTTAACCCTAACTGCTTCTTCCTCTGTTTGTGCCACGTATTAATGTCTGGGCTGAAGCCCAGGGGCCCCGGTCACATGGGGCCCGAATATTTATCCACTAAATTATTTTTATATTCATCAAAAGAAAACATTTAAATGATGTAGAAATTTCTTTGTGAAATGTTTCAATTGGCTCTTTATTGGTTAGTTGGTTCTTGATCTTTGAACTCTGGCACTTCAGAGACTCAAAATGTCGCAACATGAAAATACAAAATATGAAAGAAAATCGTTACTGAGAGATGTTAAAAAAGATCCAGAAGCTGAGTGGTTATTTTAAACCTGAGTGTTCGAGCCAGCAAACACCTGCTACAAGTGATGCTACTGCTGCTAGTGCTAGCATTAGTGCTAGCACTAGCATTAGCCCCATTAGCATTAGTAGCAGGAGCGTATCTATCTTCTGAGGGTCCTGTGCTCCCCAGTACAATATTCTGTTAACACACAATAAAGGACCATTCCATCCATTCTGCATGTTTGAGCCTAATATATTCAGTTTTCATACATGTTATTGACAATCATTTCCCAAAGGCTAAAGCCGTATTTCAGCTTGTTTCAGCATGATTGTCAGTAACATTATGTGTATGAAAATTGAATATAATAGGCTCAAACATGCAAAATGGACGGTATGGTCCTTTAAGTAACCCTAACCCATTATGTGCTGCATTGTGCTATGTAGAGCTGGAGACCATAGAAGTGATGCCTTAGTAGTGAAAGACCATAGAAGTGACAGCCCGGACCCAGCGGCTGCCAACACTAGAGGAGACCTAGCTGAAGGAGGATGAATCCACCACAACAGGTACACCAGGTACACCTGTCTGTCAGCCAGCTTCCAGAAACATCCCTGGGATTCCTGCAGCTCACATCCTGTCTGCTGAGGGAATAAATGACCCACCAGGCTTATGGTTTAAAACGGGACCTGGAGCTTCTAGCATAAAGACAGAAGTGACACTACAATCTCCAAAGAGATATTTTATTAAAAAAAAAAAAGATCTACCAGAAAAACACTTCTAAACAGGTAAGCACATACTATATATAATATACCTTCTTCTGTAAATATATAAAATGGGAAAATCATGGATATGAAAAAAGACAAATTAGTTGTTTATTATTTGCTTTGATGAATCTGTTGTGTGTTGACTAAGATGTGTTTTCTGCATGTGTTGTTTGGTGATTAAGGTTCTAATAAGGTTATAGTAAGGTTATAAAAAGGTTCTTTAGAACCTTACTATAACCTTATTAGAACCTTACTATAACCTAAGGTTATAAGGTTATAGATAGTAAGGTTCTAATAAGGTTATAGTAAGGTTATAGTAAGGTTCTAATAAGGTTCTAATAAGGTTATGTAAGGTTATAGTAAGATTATAAAAAGATTCTAATAAGGTTATAGTAAGGTTATAATAAGGTTCTAATAAGGTTATGTAAGGTTCTAATAAGGTTCTAATAGGGTTATAGTAAGGTTATAATAAGGTTCTAATAAGGTTGTAGTAAGGTTATAGTAAGGTTCTAATAATGTTATGTAAGGTTATAGTAAGATTATAAAAAGATTCTAATAAGGTTATAGTAAGGTTATAATAAGGTTCTAATAAGGTTATAATAAGGTTCTAATGAGGTTATAGTAAGGTTCTAATAATGTTATAGTAAGGTTCTAATAAGGTTATGTAAGGTTATAGTAAGATTATAAAAAGATTCTAATAAGGTTATAGTAAGGTTATAATAAGGTTCTAATAAGGTTATAGTAAGGTTCTAATGAGGTTATAGTAAGGTTCTAATAATGTTATAGTAAGGTTCTAATAAGGTTATGTAAGGTTATAGTAAGATTATAAAAAGGTTCTAATAAGGTTATAGTAAGGTTATAATAAGGTTCTGATAAGGTTATAGTAAGGTTCTAATAATGTTATAGTAAGGTTATAATAAGGTTATGTAAGGTTATAGTAGGATTATAAAAAGATTCTAATAAGGTTATAGTAAGGTTATAATAAGGTTATAATAAGGTTCTAATAAGGTTATAGTAAGGTTATAGTAAGGTTCTAATAAGGTTATAGTAAGGTTCTAATAAGGTTATAGTAAGGTTCTAATAAGGTTCTGATAAGGTTATAGTAAGGTTCTAATAATGTTATAGTAAGGTTCTAATAAGGTTATGTAAGGTTATAGTAAGATTATGAAAAGATTCTAATAAGGTTATAATAAGGTTCTAATAAGGTTCTAATAAGGTTATGTAAGGTTCTAATAAGGTTCTAATAAGGTTATGTAAGGTTCTAATAAGGTTCTAATAAGGTTATAGTAAGGTTATAAAAAGATTCTAAAGGTTATAGTAAGGTTGTAATAAGGTTCTAATAAGGTTATAATAAGGTTATAGTAAGGTTATAGTAAGGTTCTAATAAGGTTATAGTAAGGTTCTAATAAGGTTATGTAAGGTTCTAATAAGGTTATAGTAAGGTTATAAAAAGTTTCTAATAAGGTTATAGTAAGGTTCTAACAAGGTTCTAATAAGGTTATAGTAAGGGTCTAATAAGGTTCTAATAAGGTTATAGTAAGGTTCTAATAAGGTTCTGATAAGGTTATAGTAAGGTTCTAATAATGTTATAGTAAGGTTCTAATAAGGTTATATAAGGTTATAGTAAGATTATGAAAAGATTCTAATAAGGTTATAATAAGGTTCTAATAAGGTTATAGTAAGGTTCTAATAAGGTTCTGATAAGGTTATAGTAAGGTTCTAATAATGTTATAGTAAGGTTCTAATAAGGTTATATAAGGTTATAGTAAGATTATGAAAAGATTCTAATAAGGTTATAATAAGGTTCTAATAAGGTTATAGTAAGGTTCTAATAAGGTTATAGTAAGGTTCTAATAAGGTTCTAATAAGGTTATAGTAAGGTTCTAATAAGGTTCTAATAAGGTTATAGTAAGGTTCTAATAAGGTTCTAATAAGGTTATAGTAAGGTTCTAATAAGGTTATAATAAGGTTATAGTAAGGTTCTAATAAGGTTCTAATAAGGTTATAGTAAGGTTCTAATAAGGTTATAATAAGGTTATAGTAAGGTTCTAATAAGGTTCTAATAAGGTTATAGTAAGGTTCTAATAAGGTTATAATAAGGTTATAGTAAGGTTCTAATAAGGTTCTAATAAGGTTATAGTAAGGTTCTAATAAGGTTATAATAAGGTTATAGTAAGGTTCTAATAAGGTTCTAATAAGGTTATAGTAAGGTTCTAATAAGGTTATAATAAGGTTATAGTAAGGTTCTAATAAGGTTCTAATAAGGTTATAGTAAGGTTCTAATAAGGTTATAATAAGGTTATAGTAAGGTTCTAATAAGGTTCTAATAAGGTTATAGTAAGGTTCTAATAAGGTTATAATAAGGTTATAGTAAGGTTCTAATAAGGTTATAGTAAGGTTCTAATAAGGTTATGTAAGGTTCTAATAAGGTTCTAATAAGGTTATAGTAAGGTTATAAAAAGTTTCTAATAAGGTTATAGTAAGGTTCTAACAAGGTTCTAATAAGGTTATAGGAAGGTTATAATAAGGTTATGTAAGGTTATAGTAAGATTATAAAAACATTCTAAAGGTTATAGTAAGGTTCTAATAAGGTTCTAATAAGGTTATAATAAGGTTATAATAAGGTTATAGTAAGGTTCTAATAAGGTTATAGTAAGGTTCTAATAAGGTTATGTAAGGTTCTAATAAGGTTCTAATAAGGTTATAGTAAGGTTATAAAAAGTTTCTAATAAGGTTATAGTAAGGTTCTAACAAGGTTCTAATAAGGTTATAGGAAGGTTATAATAAGGTTATAGGAAGGTTATAATAAGGTTCTAATAAGGTTATAGTAAGGTTCTAGGAAGCACATGGCTGCTTGTTGATATTGGTCATATTATGTTGTCAGATTATGGTGTTGGAATGAATTTAGTGGAAGTTATGAGGTATTTTAATGTCTTTAAGTATTTTAGTTAAAATGGTAAAAATGATTTTGCTGCTCTTCCTGTCAGTCTGGATGTGATTATAATGAGATTTTGATGCCTACAAAAGTTTAATTCAGGATCTGCTGACAAGTTACGTCCTGCCTGTATGAATGTTGAACCTTCTTCAGGCTGGTTACCTGAGCTGGTTTGTGGTCTCTCTGGCTCAGTCTGATGAGGTCAGAAGGTGAGACAGCCAATCAGAGCTGATTACCTGTGGGTCCAGGTGTTTGCTGATGCGCTTCTCCAGGAAGTGGCGTTTGAGGACTGAGGTGACAGAGGGGCGGTCCCGGGGGTTCACCTGCAAGAGACAGAGAGGGAGAGAGGGAGAAAAAACTCAGCCATGTTTCAAAAACTCACGACGCTGTAAAATTGGTGTTTGTTTACTGCTGATCAAGTTAGACACCATGTTTGTTTGACATCACGCTGTGACGAGGTTTAAGAGATCATAGCTAATCTTCAGACTTAAAGGGCCATACCACCCATTTTGTATGTTTGAGCCTAATATATTCAATTTCCATACATGTAACGTTACTGACAA
>VXCM01005478.1:0-33867 GCA_014773175.1 Lucifuga dentata
TGTGACAAAAAAGCAAAAACAGAAGAAATCTGTAAGGGGGCAAATACTTTTTCACAGCACTGTAAAACAAAACGTGATGCATAAAGTTTGCGCTACCGTAAATGCATGGCTCTGGTCCGGTCTGGCTCGACAAGTTTGCATAACGTATCCTTCAGCTGAGAATCTGTAGCGTTCATAGAGAACATCGTCATAAAAAGCCAACGGATCTATTCTGTCTCTAAACTCTCTCTCTGAAGTGAACCTCGCACAATTCCAGCACCCAAATCAATGGGATCTGGAAAGAATAGTGAGCCACTTCTAAAAGAGTTGATTAGTGAAAGGGTGGCGCTTTTTAGTCTAGTTCAAGCTGAAACTCTGAACATAACCTGATCCCGACCAGGTTATGTCTGCAGCATGAGTTGCCACGGTGATCCAGCCAGGTTAAAAGAGAGCCACCTTCGTGACACTGAAAACCCTGGCTTTAGGCTCAACATACCTCGCTAACACACTAATCTGCCTTTGTGGTACAGCCCTCAGTTTTTGTTCAGAGTTTAGGCTTGAAATCGACTAAAAAGCGCCACCCTTTCAACTCTTTTGGAAATTGCGTCACTATTCTTTCCAGATCCCACTGATTTGGGTGCTGGAATTGTGCGAGGTTCACTTCAGAGAGAGAGTTTAGAGACAGAATAGATCTGTTGACTTTTCCTGACGATGTTCTCTATGAGAGCTACAGATTCGCAGCTGAGGGAATACGTTATGCAAACTTGTCAAGCTGTACGTTAGGAATGCCACTTGAACAGAGCCATGCACTTACAGTAGCGCAAACTGTATGCATTGTGTTACGTGTTTTTTTTTTTACCACAGGAACTTACTTGCATTCAGTTGGTGATGCAGAAAATCTGGTTAAGAACACTGTATGCCGCATTTTTTTGATTATTCTGTTGTGTGTTTATGTTGTTGTGTTCATCTTTATTTTGTGTTCACGCTGTTGTTTACTCTGTTGCGTACGTGTTTACGTTGTTTTGTTTACTCTTCTCTCAGCGTCAGTGTGTGCAGTACGCGCTGAAGGCTCGGCCGCTGAGATGCTACATCCCTAAGAATCCGTATCAGTACCAGGTTTGGTACATCGTCACTTCCTGCTACTTTGAGTATCTGATGTTCCTCCTCATCATGCTCAACACCATGTGTCTGGGTATGCAGGTAAGAAACCTGTCTGTCTGCTCATCTGTCTGTTTGTCTTTATCTGTGTCTGTCTTACTCCTGCTACTTTGAGGACATAAAGACATGAGAATATGCACGACATGACAGGACATGAATTTTATGAGGACATGATGGACATGAATGTTATGATAACATGGAGGACATAAAGGACACAAATGTTATGAGGACATGATGGACATGAATGTTATGAGGACATTAATGTTATGATAGAGGACATGAATGTTATGATGACATGGAAGACATAAAGGACATGAATTTTATGAGGACATGATGGACATGAATGTTATGAGGACATTAATGTTATGATAGAGGACATGAATGTTATGAGGACTTGGCAGACATGAATGTTATAAGGACATGAAGACATGAGGACGTGAAAACATGGAGGACATGAAGGACTCTTCCATGCTGTTGTGAAAACTGATTGGACTTCTTTATTCTGAAGTGTCTGAAGAGCAGCAGGAAGCTGGAAGAGAAGCTGCTGCCCTTTGGTGTTTCTGCTGCAGTAATGCACCAATCAGCTTTGCTGCGTCACATGATGCAGCATCACATGAGGCTGCATGACATGATGCTGCGTGACATGATGCTGCATCACATGAGGCTGCATGAAATGATACAGCATCACATGACACTGCATGACATGATGCTGCATCACATGAGGCTGCATCATATGACGCTGTATGACATGATGCAGCATCACATGACATTGTATGACATGATGCTGCATCATATGACGCTGCATCACATGAGACTGCATGACATGACGCTGCATGACATGACACTTCATGACATGACACTGCATGACATGATGCTGCATGACATGATGCTGCATGACATGATTCTGCATGACATGACACTGCATGACATGACACTGCATCACATAACGCTACATTACATGATGCTGCATCACATTACGCTGCATGACATGACACTGCATCACAACACTGCATCACATGACACTGCATGACATGATGCTGCATCACGAGGCTGCATCATATGACGCTGTATGACATGATGCAGCATCACGACATTGTATGACGATGCTGCATCATATGACGCTGCATCACATGAGACTGCATGACATGACGCTGCATGACATGACACTTCATGACATGACACTGCATGACATGATGCTGCATGACATGATGCCGCATGACATTACGCTGCATGACATGACACTGCATCACGACACCGCATGACATGATGCTGCATTCCATGATGCTGCATGCCATGATGCTGTGTGACATCACGCTGCATGACATCATGCTGCATCACGACGCCGCATGACATGAATCTGCATCAGATGACACTGCATGACATGACACTTCATGACACAACGCTTCATGACATGATGCTGCATGACGTGATGCTGCGTGACATGACGCTGCGTGACATCACTCTTCATGACATGATGCTGCATGAAATCATGTTGCGTGACATCATGCTGCAGCAGCTGATCTGCAGCATGTAGCACTCGTTGGATAAGCTGCGCTGTGGAGGCTCCTGTCATAATTTTTTGTCTTCATGTATGTCGTTGATTGTGCGTTAAAGTGGCAAATAATGACTGCGCTTGTTTAACTTGAGCTCTAGTCAACCTGCTTTAAAGGAGAATTCAGCGTATTTCTCCACTTTTTCCTTTGCGACAGTTTAAAGTCACAGTGTAGCTTCTTTATCAAACACACGAGCTGAAAGGGTTTTTTTTTTTTTTTTACCTGCTTCAGTCTGACCACTGTCTTACATGTACAAACATTTACACAGATCCCAACATGTGTGCTTGATCCACAGCACTGCAACCAATCAGATCACGTGACCCACCTGTCAGACATGCTGAACGTGATCTTCACTGTGCTCTTCACTGTGGAGATGGTCCTCAAACTCATGGCCTTCAAAGCCAAGGTCAGTCAGAACATGCCACACACACACACACACACACACAAGACGTCAGGTCAGTCACTACACACTACACACATAACGTGTTAGTCTGGCCTGAGGAGAGATGATGGATGATGTTTCATTTACAGTTTTTTTTCCGATTGCTAACAAGCATGGGTCAATACTGAAGCCACTTTTTCTAAACTCTTCAGTCTACATTACAACATGCAACTTGGCCAAACAGTTCATCTCACCTCCAAAACTCATTCAGACCACCTTCACTGTTCATACATGTCTCAGAATAAGCTCCTTCCACCTTAACACTTCATACATGTCTCAGAATAAGCTCGTTCCACCTTAACACTGGCAGCAATTCTCACTCAGAAAACACACAGTCACTCATAACACACTAACCTAAAACACACCAACAACAGGGAGCGTTACATACATGAACTTTTATCTTTGAAGTTTGAATGATTTTTCACATAAATCAGTATTTCATTATAGAGTAAAAATAACACCTTTTCACTTTATTGACTGTACTAAGTAATTTATGTAACAAGTATGTATGTCCAGTGCTTGAAGTGACAAAAAAAGGTGCCAGTACTCCCTTTATCTGTGTGGCTGGTCATCGGGTGAGGTCGGGTGGGGGGTGTGTGTTTGTGTGTGTGTGTGTGGGGTATACGCTTATATAAATACAGTACATACACATATATATATATATACACGGTCCCGATTTATGTAATTCGCCTAGCTGCAACCTTTGCTATTGTTTTCCTCTGCGATGTTCTGCAGTACAGTATGAAAGACTTCTGAGAAGTTCCAGTACTCCTGAAATGTCTCGGTACTCTGAAATGAAAGTCACAGAGGTCAGTATCGGTACCGCATCGGTACCGGGCGTACCGGCCCACTTCAAGTACTATAAGAATGAATTAGAAATGCAGCAATTTACTTCAAATTGTAATTTATTACACTTGTGAAAAATAAAAAGTTGAAACAAACAAAAAAAAAATCCTGAAATTCCAGGGCTGGGTTAGGGTTAGAGGGTTTGGGTTAGAGGGTTAGGGTAAGCGTCCCCACCAACCTGTCTTCCTTGATCCATGTTTCCAAACCAAGTGATTCTGCAGCGTCACCTTTAGTCTGTTTGGTAACGACACTAAAAACAGGGCACCTGGGACACCTGTTTGGAATGACTATTATCTCATTTTATGATAATAATGATGATAATGACATAAATATTCTGCTAAGATTTTATATATATTTCAATGTGGTTACTGCAAAAATGCAGGAAATTTGCCATCTTTCTATTTTGACTGTGTTTTTAACAGTTGTGAAAACAGCGTGTTAGCATGTGTTAAATGTGCAGCAGATTATCAGGTGTTCTGCAGGTGGAGGAGTATGAATGAGAAAAGAGTTCGTGGATTTTGGAGAATGTGGTCGTTGATGCATTTTGTGTGAAAACAAATGCAAAATGATTCAGTTTGGTCCACACAGACTTCTGTTTGCTGACTGTGTGAAGAGTTTTGATCATGTGACTTCAGTTTAGACCAACACTTGATAGCAATCAAACAAAACTGTAATAAAAATTTCAAAAATGAATACAGATGAGTGCAAAACCCACTGACAAACACACACACACATTCACACACATACTGTACACATATATTTACACACACACACACACACACACACACACACACACAGCAGCAGCAGCAGCAGCAGCAGCAGCTGAAATACGTTTTCCGTAGGGTTACTTTGGAGATCCCTGGAATGTTTTTGACTTCGTCATCGTCATCGGCAGCGTTGTGGACGTCATGCTGAGTGAAATTGATGTGAGTTCCTGCTTACACACACACACACACACACACACGCAGACTGCCTTCACATATACAAACTTTTACTTCATCTTATACATTGAATTGAATATTACCCTTGTAATATATATTTGCTTTTTATCCTGTAAAAAAGTGATCTGATCTGATCTTTTATATGTTCAATCAAGATTTTTCTGCCCAACAACACTGAGTATAATATTTATTTATTAAATTTTGCTGCTGTTTTGAGGCACTTTATAAATCTGGATGTTATTTTGTGGTTCTGTGGTGTTCACAGCATCACGGAGCAGTTTTAGCTGACTTTATCATTCTTTTAACTCCTCTGCTGCTCTTTGGTTTTAAAGAGGGAACAGAAGAATTCAGTCCTCGTGCAGCTTTCCTGCAAACAGACTGCATTCTGAGATGTTTAAAACCTGTCTGGTTCTCAGTGACGGCGAAGTATCTCAAAACACCAATTTCCATCCAAAACAGTAAATGCTGCTCATAATCAAATGAAAGTGAAATGAAATGAAATGGAGGTGTTAAAGTTCCAGTTTTTCTGTCATTCTGAGTCACTCCGAGTGTAACCAACAGTTGGTTCAGTATAATCTTTCCTGCGTTGTGTTTTATTTGGGGTTCACCAGCAGAATGATGAGGGAGGCTTCTACTTATACTGGCAATTATTCCAGATAATAAGACAGATAAGCTCAGCTCAGTCTGAACACACTTCAAGAGATCGCTGCTTAAATTAGCTTAGCCACATTAGCTTGGCAGACGAATGCGTTACTTCGTGTAAAAATTAATAATTTAGCACTGTCAAAAGTGTCAATTCCAAATGAGTTAAACTGTACATTTTAACAGTGGCACATTATGTTCATGTTTACATGGAAAATGACTCATAGCAACAGAATGTTTATGCAGAGACCTGAGCCTAGCAACCGACCTCAGACATTCCTCTCATGAACTGACAAACTACATATCTGCCAGCAGAGATAGGCGCCATGAGCCAACAACTAGACCATGCATGTGTATGTGGGAATAGATAGGACCTGTTCAATGAGATTTTGGTTTGATTGGATATTTTCCTGTGTGAAATTGATGCAAACAATGCCAACCAGTGCAAACGATGCAGAGGTCTGCAAAAGCAGTAAAAATCATTTGGTCCAGGTTTGTGTTTGTCTTCTGTCAGAGATGGACGAGTCCAACACTGGCTGAAATGTGTCTGCTGTGGATTAATATTGATGACGTCATTTATTTACAGTAACTCTATATAAATCTTCACGATTCATCAGTGTATGTTGTGTTTTCTGATGCTGCACACACTCCTTGTTCCTTCATGCTCTGAACTTTCTTTCTTTCTGTGGGTGTGGCGCCCCCTGCAGGCAGCTCTGGCTTCGTCCGGAGGGCTTTACTGTCTCCACGGCTGCACAGTAACTATCCACCTGCTGCAGTGTTGCGTGACTAGCAGTCGCATGTCGTGTGAGTTTGGCGTGTGACGTTTTGATCAGCATGATGCTGTTATCAGCATGTTTGATGTCTTATACATAAAAATGGAAGCATCTTAGGCATGGGCAATATGTCTTTAAAATAACCTCATGATATCTGAAGTTAATGATATTCTAGATGATATCAACCATGTAACGCTGAACAATGTTGCCATGGTGATTTTAGAAGTAAACAAAACTGCAAACTACCAATTTTTGTTGGTACAAAAATGAACCAAAAATGAATGTGTAAAAGTAGAAATAACTAAATCATGTAATCATATAATATTTTAACTTGTAATCATGTAATATTTTAGCTTGTAAACAGTAACTCAGATTAGCTTTAGCTGCTCATCTTCAGTCGTTATAAAACAAATAAAATGACTGATGATGTCATCAGATCTGATCTTTAGCAGGTTATGATTTTCCCTCCAGAGCTAAATAGCCTCTGTGACGCTAAACTTAAATACGCTCTGAAGTCCAAATCCACCACAAGATAAGAACTCAGCTGAAGTTAGCATAGCGGCTAAGTTAACACTGTTAGCAGCTAAGCTAACACTGTTCATACATCACAAGTCACAAAAAGTCACCACTAAGCTAATTTCACTCCACTGTTAGCTTGTTCTGTCACAGGAAGTACAGCTAGCTAACGCTCCAGGNCTAAGCTAATTTCACTCCACTGTTAGCTTGTTCTGTCACAGGAAGTACAGCTAGCTAACGCTCCAGGTATGCCTGACTGAGTTAGCATTACTTCCTGTTTGTTTTGTGTCTCAAATCAGCTGATTGGCTCTGCTCCTCATGTGACTTTCTTGGTATTGACCAGGTGTTTCTGCTTCAGGAACCAGAGCAAACGATGCAGACTGCAGACCACTACTTTGTTTCCACCTTTAGCTTAGCCTGTTAGCTTGTAGCTGTTAGCCAGTTAATTTAATTCATCAGACGCTGACCTGCTACTTTCAGACATGATGGTTTAGTTTCTTATTGTTGCTCATGATGTAAAAATTCTTCATGTCATCATGTTACCATATCATCAATGTCATGATATGAACAACTTTTATCATTTAATGTCAGATATGATATGGTACAGCCTTAACACATTTAGTTGTTTTTAGTTTTGACAGAGGAGAAACTGTATTTACACTCAAACTTTCTTTTAAAACTGTATTAATAATAATAGTGATTGATATTCATCATTTATTGATTTATTATTTATCTGTAAAATTGTCTTTATTGTTTAGCGAGTTAGCAGGATTTTCTCAGTGAAAACCTTTAAACTTTTTTTTTTTTTTCTTTTTTCTTTTGCCGCTTTAGGCCGTGGATCCCATGCAGGCGATTGCGGTGAGTTGCTGTAAATGTGTGTAATGAGTTTTGTTGCGTTGAACGCAGAGTGACTTCCTGTTTGTCTTCTGTCTCTGAAAGTCATCAGAGAACATGAGCGTGTCCATCACCTTCTTCAGGCTGTTCCGCGTCATGCGTCTGGTGAAACTGTTAAATCGCTCTGAGGGGATACGGAATCTTCTGTGGACCTTCATCAAGTCTCTCCAGGCTAGTAATCTGCTGACATGCTAACGACATCATCATCATCATCACCATCATGACATCATGCTCAGCACACTGTCAGTTTTTAGAAACAGGCTTTCATTTCTAAGTCTGTGTCCTTTGATTCTGTGTTGTATGCTAACATGTGTGTTAATGCTAACATTTATGCTAACGTTTAGCAGGAAATCAGGATAAAATCATAACTCTGCTGCTCTGACTTCCTCAGTTTAACACACTGAGCGACGCAACGTGTTACCGGACGTAAACGCCTTCAGGAACCTGATGCTGGAAGCTTTTTCTCAATGTTAACATGGAAAATTTATGAAAGCGCAGAATAATAAGTTTCATAACTTGTACTAACAGACATGACGGTAAATTTACTGTAACAAAGTTCACCTTTAGCAACGTTTTGTCCTCACGCCGTTACTTGATTGGCAGCTGTCCGGTAATTTATCCTGACGAGTTCAAAGGTCACCAAATGTCTGACCCTGTAACCTTTGACTTTACTGCAGGCTCTACCCTACGTGGCCCTCCTCATCCTCATGCTGTTCTTCATCTATGCTGTGGTTGGGATGCAGGTACACCCCCCCCCCCCCNACAGAGACAGACTCAAACACACAGGGCCGTTTTTTGGCATAGGCAACCCAGGCGGTTGTCTAGGGCGCCTACAGGTAGAGGGGGCGCCAAAGAGAAAGGATTTTTTTTTTTTTTGGCCTATTTATTTTAAACTCCTGCCACCTGCACTTGGTCCGTTGGTAAAGTGGTATCCATTCATTTCAGTAATACTGTAAGTCAGTGCTGCAACACACACAGCTTGGAGCTCATATTGTCCTGAGAAGAGGCGTCCTGCCGACCAGCTTGACACACAGCAGCACTACTTTAACGGTTAAACTCGCGCGAGCGGCTACGCGCGCCTTCCACAGAACGCCGAGGTATTTATACTCGGCGCATTGTCCGCTTCATTATTATTCTCTGGAACAACACGGGGCAGTACACAGAAAATACTCTGAAGCATCACACAACGACCCGCATAATATTTTTCCAAACTTAACGGGAAACAGCAGCAGCGGTGGGGGGAGNACAACGACCCGCATAATATTTTTCCAAACTTAACGGGAAACAGCAGCAGCGGTGGGGGGAGGAGTCTGAGCAGGTAAAACTACATTAGCTGCTGGAAGAAGTGAATGAGTAATAACAAGGAGCAAAGTTAAAGTAAAGAAAAAAAGATAATAATGAAATGATCAAAGGAATCTGGGGCTCAAAATAGGAAGAGGAGAAAGCAAAAAAAAAAGTTCAATGTAAAGGTACAACAATATTTTTTATCTAGTGTTTATAGCATTGTGTAGCTAGCAGCTAGCTAATTTAATTAGCTAGATAAATGTTAGCCAACGACATGAACCTGTTTTAGCTTAGCATCATTTGCCACAAGTTGTTTAGCATAAATGTAGTTATATTGTTCAAGTAAAAGATGTTTATAATAAGAGTATTATCATTTTGTTGGGCTGGTACAAAGTCAGTACAAAGTGTAGAAAGGAGACTACTGCAGGTCCTTTGTCCTTTCTGCTATCAGACTGTCTAACATCATCAGGGATAGCTGTTGCTGCTGCTGCAGCTTGGGTTGCTTCTTTCTGATCTGCAGCATACTGTGATATGTGCTGTAAATAGTTATGATGCTATATTTGCACAGTTTTTATTGTGAAGTTTTTCTATTTTATTTTGTATAGTGTGTTCAGTCTATTATATTGCAGTTTTTATTTTTATTCTATTTTGTACAGTTGTTCTGTACTATAACTTGTAAGATATTAAAAATACAACAGAAATAGAAATAGAAATAGAAATATGCGCAATAATGCGCAATAGAAATTTATTCTATTCTTGTGTACTCGTGCAAACCAAAGTTTCTGATTTTCACTGTTCTGTTATCTTGGATAATCTGTCGGTTTTTGCTGCTTCATATTCTTGAGTCCTGTGTTGCTGCAACACGTGAATTTCCTGCTTATCTACAGAAATCACAGCATGATGTTACTTTTTGTTTAAAGTTAGAGCTAAGCAATGTCTAATTCATTTCATCANCATATTCTTGAGTCCTGTGTTGCTGCAACACGTGAATTTCCTGCTTATCTACAGAAATCACAGCATGATGTTACTTTTTGTTTAAAGTTAGAGCTAAGCAATGTCTAATTCATTTCATCAATGGCTATTAATACACTGACAAACAAAAAGTAGTTTTTCATATTGTGATTTGCACCTACAGCGCTGGCCAAAAGTATTGCACCCTGTGTCCTGTATTTTTGTGTAAACTTTTCTTTCTGAGTTAAATTACCACTCCAAACACAATAAAATGGTTTTTTTTTAGTGTGTTAGAGTAAGTACAACTGAAAAAATGCCAATAGATCTTAATAGTGTTACGTAGGAAGACACTTGTGACATATTGTTAAGATNACTGAAAAAATGCCAATAGATCTTAATAGTGTTACGTAGGAAGACACTTGTGACATATTGTTAAGATCTGAAGAAGAATACCAACATTATTACTGGAGATCAAACAGGAAGTTGAAACATCTGCTTTGAAGTAGGGTCAGAGGTCAAATGGTTTTCACGTGTTTTCACTGACTTGTAGAAATATTGTAGTCATATTACCTACTCAGAAATCCAAATTTAAGTCTAAGGAATTGTAAAATACTAATAAATGAATTTTGTTGTGTTTGGAGTGGTACTTTGGTAAAGTTTAAAAATACAGGGGGGTGACATACTTTTGGCCACCACTGTAGTTACTCTGTAGTGCCTCCTTGTGACAAAAATACACAATAATGTAGACCCCTAACGAAACATTGTTAATGAGTGCAGCGTGTTATAAGTTCAGACTGAAACTGCCTTTATTTTTTGTCCTGTACGTGTGTTTTGGGAAATGAGAGTGAAGGGGTGCCAGTGGATGTCTCACCTACGGCGCCAAAGTAGTCAGAAATGGCCCTGCACACACACACACACACACACACACATACACACGCACACACACAGTCACACTGCTGAGTGTCTCCGTTCTCTGCAGATCTTTGGTAAAATCGCTCTGGTTGACGGCACGTACATCAACAGGAACAACAACTTCCAGACGTTTCCACAGGCTGTGCTGCTGTTATTCAGGTTGGTGATCTTTGTTCCTCTGTTAGAAACATACATGACATACCTGATACATGACATCATCACGTGTTTCGTGTTTTGTAGTTACAACCATTCATCTGTTCATCTGAAACTAACAGGGAACACATATTCAGACACAATCATCAAGCAGAAACCTTTTCTATTTACCTGCTGAAACCTGGAATAGAATAGAATACATGAAATCAACATGAGGACGTAAAACATACAACATACAGAAGGACGTGAGGAAAACAGGAATAAAGCATATAAAACAGTTGGCATATGTGAGAAGTATTTGTTGCACTGTAAATCCCAATTTGTCAACTCTACTCAAAAATTTTTGTGGAAACGGCTTGCACACAAAAACCTAAGTTCAGTAACAAGACGTTTTGAGTACACTTAACACAAAGTAAATGTGTCACATGACCCTTATTTGACTGCAGATTTAAAAGTTTTTTAATCATATGATTAAATAATTTGTCTCTCAAACATTTAATCCTATGTCATACTAGAATAGAAAAGATTGATTTATTTTTTCAAGGTTTATTGTTTTTTTTATTTAACTTTTATTTATGCAGGGGTAGCTCACTGAGCATTGAATGCTCTTTTGTGGGACGCCCTGCTCACACACCTATCAGTGTGTGAAGAGTGTAGAGGAAGACTTCTCAGTGAACAAAGTGGAAACTCTTTGCTGAGTAAAAAAATCCCTCAGTTAAAGCTTATTAAAGCTACAACAACAGCACTTGAGGGTGATACCATCAGAACCTGAGAGCAGAATGCAGCAGGGAGGTCACTAACAGAAAAGACACTCTCTCTGATGGTTACACACCAAAAAGTAGAAAACATTCAAATGTAACTCAAACTGCTACAGCAACAAACAAAGCTATAACATTCACAAAAAGGATTATAACAGATATTTACAACAGAAATATTTCCAACAGAACTAAAACTCAAAGCATGTAACAATGCTGCAAGGCATGCTGGGAGAATCAGAGCAGAGTCACGTGTGTCATTTAACTCAAAATAATATGTCATTAGTACTCTAAACCAGTCTAATCTCCTGGAATAGTTGACAGTACTTAAAGATTCTTGAAGATTTTAAATTGAATTAACTTTTACAGGGTTTTTGAGTATTCCTTAATCAGTTTTTCTGAGTGGTTTGTACTACTGGGATTTACAGTGTGGGACAAATTGTCAGATAAACATAAAAAAATGAGTAGATATTTTTACTACCATTTCTGAGTTAAAAAAACCATTAAAACATATGTTCAATGAACAAATATTTATATTGTTTATTAAGCCTCAAACTAATTTAGCTGTATTGGCTTTTAAGATTTAAGTTGTATGAACTCAAAAATAAAAAAATTGNTCAAACTAATTTAGCTGTATTGGCTTTTAAGATTTAAGTTGTATGAACTCAAAAATAAAAAAATTGTTGACTCAACATAAAAAATTATGTCAAGCTCACAAGGGATGAGCATTTATGTTAAGTGACCATAAAGTTTTTAAGTTTATTTGGCAGTCTGGAACTTTTGTGTGGAGTCCACGCAAAGGTTTTATGTCATTGATGAACTAAGATTTACAGTGTGGGCTCAAATGGTCCTTTAACGTTTCCACATAGGACCTTTAATTCCAGCAGCAGAGAATCAGCAGATCTCACAGGTGTTCAGCAAAGACTTCACTCACTGAAGCTCATACTCCAGGATCACCCTCACCCTGCAGGATGCCGCCGCACAGAGGTTTGCAGCTCAGAGAGCCACCCTCACCAGAACCAACATTTCAAATATTCTTCACGCTACAGTACAGACGACCCCAGACAGCCCAGCACACACGCCATCAGCCCATCAGCATGGCGTCAGCACGTGCGCAGAGCTTAACCCTCACTGAAGGGAGACTTCCAAAGACGATCACTGCACCAGGAAGTTATCCCCACGACTCAGGCAACATTCTGCGGCCCCGTTACTCCAGAGCAGATGGTGAATCCAGCATCAGCATGTTTCTTTCTGAGATCATTGGGACAGCGGCCACAGACCAGGTCCACAGAGACCAAGAAAGCCATGCCAAACACCTGCAGGAAACCAATGATGCTCCAGACAGCCCCGAGTTTCGATCAACTGCCTGCTATTCACTGTCCAACACTGCCATCTAGTGGTGGAAAAGTGCACCTACTCGCATGCGTAACATACATGCTGCAGCCACAATAAACGTGTGCCACATATGCCTCGTTTCCACCAACATGGCACGAGTGCCAGTGCCAGTGCTCAGCTCGGCTCCTGAAATTACCAGCTTGCATTCCCATCAGCTTCAGAGCTGAGCTGAGCACAACGCTGACGTCAATTTTACAGACAGCAATATGAATATAAAAATACTCGTGGCTCATGGCACACAATAAACGTGGCTCTTTGTTGGAGCTGAACAGAGTTTATTTTCAGAAGTCAAAATAAAACACAAAAATATAACCAAAAAATATACGGCAGTGGGCTGTGGGGTAAAACAAACACAGAATTCCAAATTAATCACTTTCCACCACAATCCACTTTACAAATGTACAATGTAAAACACTCACAGTTAGCGACCAAGTTAATGGCGTGGTGACCTTCGGCCTGCAGCCAAATCCACATAATCCACAACCTGTGGTCATCAATTTAATACACTTCAATTAAAATATATATGGTACAACGCTGTTACTCAAGCAAGATTTATATATTTTAGAGAGATTATCATTTTTACCTGCTAGAATTTGCTCTCTAGCACAACGCTGTCCACCATGTCAATATAGCTTCGTGTTCCAACACAAAAAGGAAGAACACGGTGTGCCAAGACACACTTGAACTACCGGTTGCGGCCCACAGCAACACCGCCCCCTGCTGTCTTGGACGAATACCTACATGAGTGAAACCCAACAAATGAACTTGCTTAAAACTGCAATATGCCACCCGGTTACATACTGTATATGTGATGGACTAACATGGTGTGGGAGCTGTGATCGCTTGTCATACACACATATACACACATTTAAGTTGGAAATAGCTAGCTGGATATATAGCTAGATGAATACATGTATGATTTAGCAAATACAGCACAATATAATCAATGTTAGGTTATGTAACAGCTTACTGGTCCTGTAAGCTGGTTTTCTGGCTGATTCTCTAAAAGAGTCCATAAATTCATTTTTAAGTCCAGCTTTAGTTTAGCAGCGTCCAGCACCACTTTTCCCCAGTCATTGCATCTCTGTAGCCCTTTTTCAACTTTTTTAGTTAATTATTTTTATTTATTTTAGTTTGTTTTTGTTCAGCTGTGCTAGTCACACCAGCTTTCTGCAGCTCCACTCTCATTTCATCATATATGTTGTGTCACTTATACACACCTACATAAGTAATAAAGTAGGCGGAGTCAGACAGCCAGTACTAAAGTGCGTTTACAACAATGGTCAGATCAATGCGCATCTGCTATAAACAGGAAGCGAATCTTCTTCAAAATAAAATACTATCTTACATCGTATATGTATTACAACATATTTTAAATTTCCTTTGAGAAGTCTCCAGTTTATCTTGCATCTCCTGACTGCACCTGATCACCAGCAACGCGTTTGATTTAGGTAAACGCCATCACATGTCCCGCCTCCTGGCCCCTGACGTCACGGTGCTGAGCTCCAGACCAGCTTGTTACTGGAGCCAAAAAACACCGGCACGGGAACGCAGGTTCTCGGCCTAGCACCAGTGTTTTTGCAGTGGGAACGTGAAGAGCAGTGCTCAGTTTGGCTCCAGCACCAGCACTGGCCCCTGTCGGAAAGGGGTAATAGTGCTTTGGTTCTCGAACCGGTTCCGTTCAATACGTGTGAGTCAAGATGCCAACCAGCCGACATTTCCACTGAATCACCATTGAGTGTAATATCAGAATTTATTTTTTATTAACAGCTGCTAAAGTTTCTTTCTTTGTCTTTCTTTATTATTGACATTATTATTGACAGGATGTATGTCATTGTTTACCTCAAAGCTGTCATCTAATTAAAAGTATTTACTTTAATCTAACAAAGTTACATGAACAACTACACACATTTCAACTTCTCCATCATTTGCCACTTTCACAGAATCATACACGCCATAATACATGCAATTATGATGTCATCAAGGTACACACTGCAGGTTCTGCTACATTCTGCTTCAGAACAGGAACCGACGTATTCGATTTCAAACCCATTTATTTTTGGTTGAAGGGCTCCAAACAGTCCTGAATGAGGCTGTAAAGCAGAAGAGAACTTGTTTGGTGTTGATGGATACAGACTCAAGCATCTCCTTCAGTAGTGAAAGTGTAAGAATATCACAAGGCCTCGTAGGCTGGATTCACTCCACAAGTCTTGATGCTCAATTCTGATCTTTTGCCTACATCTGATTTTTTGTTCAGCGTATTTACATTTTCTTTTTTAAGTGGCTCATATCTGATACCTGTATTTGCACGCTTTGACCTTTGACCTGTAGCAGCAGGATGCAGCTACGCATGTGCACATTTCTGAGATGCACGTGAACAAAATGCTTCAATGACTAAGATGAGAGAAGTATTTAAAATCTGATCAGCGGTTAAAACTTTCACATGCAGAGAGAAACATCTGATATGTTGTGTGAGCGTTTATCTCTCCATCAGGACATGTATGTTCATTGGTTAATCACAGAGAAGCGGGTGGAGTTGGAGTTTTGCTGCTGTAACAGGAGCCTGTTATCACACACTAACACGTCTATTTGACATAAACACACATCAGCATGTCTGATATATATAGTATGTCCTCCATTTCTGTTTACAGAGAGCGTCGTCATATTGATGCTGACATCATCATATGCAGATAAAGAAGAACGTTTCGTAGGAGTCAGAATGGGAAGGAAATTCTGATCTGTGGATTTAGACAGCAGCAGTATTGGTGGATATCTGGTACATATCTGATTTATTTCTACATATGCAAGAGGCCCAAAACAGATCTGAGAATATCTGATTCCATGTGGCTTTTTACCATTTACATCTCAGGAAGCGTGTCTGATACGTGTCACATGTGAGCAAAACATCAGAATCAGGTCACGTATACGTGGTGTAAATCCAGCCTAAGTGTCAAGTTTGTAGTCCAGTCATATAAATGTCTCAGAGGGTTCTACAGGCCCACACATCAGTGATTCCTCACCAGCCCAAGCTCTCTAAGAAGACGAGGAAAACCTCCACAAAAACCCTGATTATACAATGAAAAATTAACAAACCTCAGGAGGGGCGGCTGAACGAGAGATTCCCTCTCCTGAACAGTCAGGAGAGACATAGGAACCACGGTGGAGAAACAGACAAATTAAAAAAACAATGAGACATTAAAATGTACATGAAAAATAAAAACAGCAAACAAGAAGAAAACCATATCAATATAAAAGAATACAAATACTGTATAAGAATGCATCCTCAGCACGCCACGAGGATGCATTCTTCTGGGTACTTCCTGTTTATTAAATCTGACAGCACGTTGGTGAAACATCGATGTTGATGCATGACTTTAAGTTATGTCGACTTCCATTAATCGTTTATTTTGTCTTATTAAAGTCAGGAAATATTTCAGAGTTTACCATCTTAATTCTCCGTCAAAGTGTTTTACAGCCTCTAGTGTTATGTTTTGTTTATGTGTTGATGTTTATGAAATGAGGGTGTTTATTTCTCAGATGAGAGAATCAGAAACATAACCAGCGTAACATACGTTGGTTATGCTTTATACGTTGGTTATAACGTAACATAAACCAACAATAAACAAACTCCGTTCTGTAACTAAAAACAACATTTAAGGCTGCGGAAAATAACTGCTGTATGTCTGTGTTTACAGGTAAATAATGTTTTGCAGTCATAATGATCTGTTATTTCACAAAGGTCACGACCTTTAACTACCAAATTGTACAAGTCAATAAGTTTTGTTATAATCTGAATATAATGTTGTGTCAGGTCTTCCTGTATGAGCTGAAGTGTGTGTGTGTGTGTGTGTGTGTGTGTGTGTGTGTGTGTGCACACGCGTGCTGACAGGTGTGCTACAGGTGAAGCGTGGCATGAAGTCATGTTAGCCAGCATGTATGGGAAGAAATGTGACCCCAAGTCTGACTTCCTGCCTGGGGAGGAGTACACATGTGGATCCAACTTCGCCATCATCTACTTCATGAGCTTTTACATGCTGTGTGCCTTTCTGGTAAACACACACACACGAAAACACACACACAACTGCACATGCACACACACACACACACACACACATTCTGCCTCTGTTTTTCACAGATCATTAACCTGTTTGTTGCCGTCATCATGGACAACTTTGACTATCTGACACGTGATTGGTCGATCCTCGGCCCTCAACACCTGGACGAGTTCAAGAAAATCTGGGCAGAATATGATCCTGAAGCCACGTAAGTGTGTGTGTGTGTGTGTTTGTTTACGATTGGTGTTTGTGTACATATTTAAAGGACCATACCACCCATTTTGCATGTTTGAGCCTAATATATTCAATTTTCATACATGTTATGTTACTGACAATCATTTCCCAAAGCATACTACTGGAACGGTGAATTAAAAATGTTTTTCCTACCTTCCAGACCTCCATTGGTTTCAGTTCATTCTGCTATTAAAATCAACTTGTTGATACTGTAAACGTTCTTGGGATAGGTAATCCATCATCACCAACAAGACGTGTATTCAGGTTTTTTTAGAAGTTATGTAATTTTAGTGTTTAAGCTCAATAAAAAGCGTGGAGTGAATGTATGCCTCCACCGGGGAATATAGTCCCAAAAGAAGACCTGTGTTTATGGAAAAATTTAAAGGACCGTGACTTCATAAGGCTGTGTAACTATTAGCAGGAGAAACATGGATTTTTAAGGTGGGTGTATCACTTGAATATTTGATTTTGAAAGATTAAGAGATTTTGCAAAATATCAGGAAAGCTGAAATACAGTTTTATCCTTTGGGAAATGATTGTCAGTAACGTAACATGTATGAAAATTTAATATAGTAGGCTCAAACGTAAAATGGGTGGGTAGTAAATGGGTGGTAAAATGGGTATGGTCCTTGTGTGTTTCTGTGTGCGTATTAATACCTGTGTGTTCATGTGTGATATCGTGTATCGTGACCTGTGGTTTCTCTATGATACGTGTTAAAACGGCTGCTGTCATCATATATTCTGACATAAACATGCAAGATTTATGGAGTTTGTGATTTTCATAAACATGATGTCATGATCCATGTTGGTGTACATGTTTTAAAGCTTCTCTGCCTGTAAATGAGCACATATCAATCTTGTCCTACAGGGGGCGCATTAAGCACCTTGATGTGGTCACTCTCCTGCGGAGGATCCCTCCTCCTCTGGGTTTTGGGAAATTTTGTCCTCATCGTATTGCGTGTAAGGTGAGGGACATGTAATGGTGCTTTAATGTGTACTTAGATGTGTTTGGACATTATTACTGATTCTGTTGTTAAAATTAACAAAACATGATGAATATGCATGACATACAAAGCTGCTGTCAGTAGAATGTGATGCCATCACGTTGCGTGTCACAGACATCATCTCTTCACGTATCCTTAAGATGTCTGACCATAACATGTGTGGCATGCACTCTGACACTATGTGACCATAATGTGTGTGTTGTGTGCACGCTGACACTATCTTAGTAGGTGACCATAATGTGTGTGTTGTGTGAACGTTGACACGATGCGAGCATGTGACAGTAAAGCTGATGTTAGCCTTCATACAGTCATGCCCGTGTCCTCTGTCCTGTAAACGCTCAGTTATTTGACAAACATAAGTTCGGCTGAAGTCAAACTTTTTCTCTCTCTGTTTCTGCGCTGAGTCTTTATTGTGTCTCGGCTTGATTACTGGAACTCTTTACACACATTCAGCCAGTTCTTCTCTCGTCTGCAGCTGCTCAGAATGCTGCTGGACCACATTTCCTCCGCACAGCCTTTCCATCTTCGTCAGCTTCCACTTCACTGCAGGGCTGATTTGAAGGTTTTATTGCGTGTTACGTCAGGTTGTCTGACCTGATGCTTTTGGTCCAGACTGAAGCTTAGTGCCTTTGCTCCAAACTTTTGGAGCAGTTTATCCTCCACATTAGATCTGAACTGCTGACTTTTAAATCTCAGCTGAAAATGCATTTTTCTTCTTCTTGGCCCTTTAAACCAGAGGTTTGAGAGGTTTTTTTTTTTTTAGCTATGCTCTGTCTTTATGTTTTTATGGTTTTCTTCTTGGTGTCTTACTGTGTTTGAGTTGTCTATTCGTTTTATTTGTTTTCATAGTTTTACAGCACTTTGGTCAACTTTTTTTTGGCCATTAGACGACATAATCACTAATCATTAATAATCATAATGACTAATAAGGTGTGTGTTTTGTGGTCGCAGAGGCTCGTCTCCATGAACATGCCGCTCAACAGCGACGGGACGGTCACCTTCAATGCCACGCTGTTCGCTCTGGTCAGAACTGCTCTCAAAATAAAGACTGAAGGTTAGTGGAAAAGCAAACATGTCAGGTACACGCACACAAAAAAACATATTGAGGCTCATTTTCTAAATTAAAAATATAAATATATTAGGCTTGCTGCAGGGATGCTTTCTTTGGTTTGATTACATTTCAGGATGCAGAAACTTTTTGTTCATTGTTACCTGGAGCCTACAAAAACATTGCTGTTGCTGGTTTAAGTGCTGTTTCCAGTGTTGCTTATTTAGCGTGACGTGTTTCCTGTGTGGCTTATTTAGCGTGACGCTGTGTCGTACCGTGATTATTTTATGAGTTAATCTTGATGTTTTGTAGAGCTAACTATAGCACCAGCGACAGTTTTTTAATGAGTATGGGATCTAATCACTGAAATGGAGGAACAGATTAGAAGCTAACATGATTATTAAGGATGTCAGTTTTGTTTGTGTGGAGAGAGCTGAAGATAAGGGGGCGGAGCCTGAAGCAGGTAGTGAAGCACATGGCTGCAGTGAAGGCAGGTGAGTATGAATGCAGTCTGATGTTGATGCAGCAGGTAGAGATGGCTAGCCTGGTGGTTTCCTGTGTTGGTGCTGTGACCGTTAGCCAGGTTAGCTTCAGCTAACAAACGGAACCCTTGGTGTTTGACTTTTGTCAAATTGACTTTTGTTCATGTGTATCTTCTGATTGTTATAGGAGTGTTGTGTGAAGTGATGCTGGTATGACAGCTGTTAAATTAAAGTGCTTAGCGTGTTAGCTTAGCATGCATAGCATGGTTAGTTTTCATTCAGGGAGCCTGGAACACAGTGTTGAGTTGTTATTGTGGGTGAAGCACCTGTTGATGACCTGTGACCTGCTGCATTCACACTCACCTGGATTTAACATGATGTAGAGACACGATTGGTGTCACGGTCAGAACAGGAAGACTCACAATTATTTAACAAAAATAAATACATTCATAAAAGTTGTATCATGTAATCTTTATATAATCATATAATCAACATAAGTGAAAATTAGAAAAATAGAAGAACAACTATGAGCCCTTTAACTTAACTAACGTGGCAACAGAAACCGCACATGTAAAACTCTAGCATGTTTACATGTTGACAGTAGACTTCATGCTATACCGCATTTAAAAGTTTAAACTCCATTTTAATAGTATTAAGATATTCATGGTAAGATTTATCACATTTCCTGTTGGCTTTTACAAAAATAAATCTTTAAAGTCCAACAATGTCAAACAATAGAAGATGGCTGGAGAAGTGAGCAGGACCCTGGAGTGGAAACAGGAAGTGGTGTTTCCCATCATGCAGTTCAGCATGGTGATGACATCACAGCCTGACCCGTCACTGGACGCAGTGATGATGGGAATCTCACACAAACATTAACAGCAGCAGCAGCAGAGAGGGAAGCTCCTCTTCAGTGTCTGCTCAGGAAACCATTCATAAAGAAACCAGCGCCAGATTTAACATGTCCATCAGGCAGATATCATCATCATCAACATGTTCCCTCATCAATAACATCTGTTACATCATCTTCTATCGTTTGTCTTTAAAGAGGCATTGCTACGGTATCTCCTTATTTACATGACAGGAAGTGATTCATTAAACACACTGACACGCTAACATGAAGACGAGTTTCAGCCTGATGGTAAATTTCATCAAAATGAAACCTGATGACGTTTAAACTGTATTTGTCTCACGTGTGTTAGTGATCAATAACTATGATAGATAAAAACACTCAGCTGATCAGTTTATTTACATGGAGAGTTTTGATCTGATCGCGCGTACACACACACACAACTCCTGTTTGCCGGATCTCTGCTCTTAGTGTTGATCTCTTATAAACATGGAGCTGTAAATCAGAGTGTGTTTCTCTGCTGGTTTAACGTGTCAGTTTCTCTGTAACAGCAGGTGAATCAGGATAAATCATGACTCTTAAACATGAAGCAGCTCATTAACATGCTGATGTTCATGTTTACCTGAGACTCACCTGTCAACAACATGAAATAATGGGACAACGGTTTTCTGATTAATGAGAAGCTTTATGAATGACTTTTAGTATCACCATGCTTATTTAACATGACAGCATGTAGTTAGCGTGATTTTGGTGTGTGGTGTCACATACAGCCATGATATTTACCAACACACCGTCTTCTGCTCAAACTAAAGACAAGACGCTCGGCTAAGAATCAAACGAGATCAGAATGACTTATTCCTCCTGTAACTGCTCTTCATCATTCTGTTCTGTCTCCTTAAAGAAGGTCATTAAAATCCTGTTTCAGTCTCATACTAAAGTCCACTGTGCTTGTGGATTAGTGTTCATGGTGTCCTGACGCAGCATGTTTATTTCTCATTATTATCCTTCTTCTCCTGCTCAGGTAACTTTGAACAAGCCAATGAGGAGCTGAGGGCTATCATCAAGAAGATCTGGAAGCGCACCAGCATGAAGCTGCTGGATCAGGTCATCCCGCCCATAGGAGGTCAGAGTTCATAGGATGACGTAACCAGCATGCGTTGCTCTCCGTCTGACGATTTGCAGTGTTTCAGTCGTGTTCTTATGTAACCAATCACTTGTGCTTGAGAATTTAACTGAAAGAGAGACTAACAAAATTTCAACCAGAGAGAATTTTAATTCCCAGGGTCGATAGCCGTGTACTACAGTATGTGAATCCAATTAAACAAAAAAAAAAAAAAAAAATTAACTGGAGTGTAGCGATCAATTTCAGTGTATTCACTCAGAACAAAACAACTTTACAACATTCTGCATATAAACTTAATAATTTGAACCTTTCCTTAAGTCCCTTTTTTTTGGAGTCCTTTTTCTCAGTTTGTTTATTTTCCTTGAGATTCTTTGGAATGTTCTCCAGTACAAACTTAAATGAAATACTCCAGTATCTGTAATTGTTCTTGAGTCAAAAAAAAAAAAAAAATTNCCAAAAAAAAAAAAAATTTCTTAAGTGCACTTTAGTTTATATAGAGCTCTATATATATTTATTGAGACTTGAAACTGGTGAAGTACTCAAATGATCTAGGAGAAATGATCATGCCCAGCCGATCATGTCACGGAACTGATGGATGAAGTCCGACTCCTCATCAGAAGGGGCGCACACTCCGGAAATCCACTTGCAGAGCTCATGCCTTCTCCTTTTCCCTCCAAATGTCTAACAGAGAATTCAAACGAGCAGGAAATGAGTAATATGTGCGGCCTGGGAAGAACAGCTCAGGGAACACACCATCTCTGTCCCTCTGCATGGAGGCAACTGGACTTACGTCTGTCCGCATGTGCACTGTCTGAGAGCTCAGTGAGGCTACCGTAAAGCAGATGCTGTGCAGATGCTACATCTTAAAGATACAGTACCATACTTAAGTACACTTATAAGTACACAAAACAAATGCAAACGTACACACATGAAATGACAGAAATAACAGCTGGGTTACAGTTACAGCAGCTGGTGTCTTGATCATATGTCAAGACATGTTTACTGTAACTCTTGAATTGATATCTTTACCTGTATTTGCATGATGCTCTGATCAGGTTTGATAAGTACCAGGATTGGATCACAGATTCAGTCATCGTTTCCTGCTCCTGGGTTCAACATAATTGCATCACGTTGCCTGATCTGCATAAATAAATAAATAAATGTGTCAGCTGATCCACATGGCTTTGGAACAAAAACCAAACAGGCGTAACAAGGCGAAAGTATGACGGGCCAAATCAGGTGAAACCAAAGCCAGTCATGGATAGCAGCCGCGACACTGTCCTGATGTTTCCTTCTTGTGCTGTTTTCTTAAATATTAAACTTAAACTTTGCCTTCAGAGTTTGCAGCATATTATACAACAAGTAGCTCCGACCAAGTATTTTGATTGGACAAGAGGCATTCCAGGAGTGCTGATGTAACACTCCTGGATGAAATTCTCGGCCCCAGCCCGATCCGAGGCCTGCGGTCNTTTTTTTTTTTTTTTTTGCAAGTCAGAACCAGAAGTTTGGCTCTTTTCAAAGTAAAAGTAGCATCTGTCAGTTGCTGCTGCAGCGTTCAGAAAATAGTGATGCTGCAGTTTCTGACACCAACATGTGAGGCAGCATCAGGAGGCGTATTATGATGTGAGGCAGCGTCAGGAGGCGTGTTATGATGTGAGGCAGCATCAGGAGGCGTGTTATGATGTGAGTTGAGAGAGGAGGGGAAAAAAAAATATCTGAGCCAAGCCAGTGTTGTGAAATTCAGCCTGAAGCTCAGTCCAATTTGTAAATTTCCTCGGGGCTGACGCATCCTGAGCTGTGCAGGACTCTATCACACACCAAAGCTGCTGTCAGCAGACTCTTATTTCACTGGAAACATACAGATATGATCATACAAGTATGAACTGGTAACGTGTTCACAAAGTAGCCAGCAAGCTAGTCTGCAGAAACATGTTTATGTGTTGCTTAGCAACAGTCCAGCTGTGGATTTGTGTTGGTGGAGCCAAATAATTGATTAAATAAATCATAATCTGTTGTGGCTTATTACTGTTAATAACAAATGGAGGTTGTAGAACTGTTGTATCAAAGCAGCATCAGACTGAATATCAGCACGGCTGTGATTATCTTCCTATGACCCAATCACAGCCCTGCTGATATACAGACAACAGTACCACTTCTCTGTGATGCTGCTTAAATAGTGATGCCTGACTCAGTGCTGTTTGGAAAACTTGCCTTTGACCATGTGACTGACCTCTGAACTGGAGTTAGCGTGTATTAAAGTAACCGGCTTAACAAACATGAACTTAAACATGTTATGGTGTTTGGCATATTTTTTTGTTTCACAGATGACGAGGTGACAGTGGGGAAGTTCTATGCAACGTTCCTGATCCAGGATTATTTTAGAAAGCTGAAGAAGAGACAGGAAGAATATTACGGGTACCGGCCCAACAAGAAGAGCGCTACCAATGAGATACAGGTCAGCACTGAACTGACCTTTGGCCTTTGACTGACAGTCTTTCTCCAACTTCAGTTTAATTCAGATAAAAACAGTTAAGTGATATGATGATAAAGTTTGTGAATCTTGTATTTAGTAGCTGATAGAAGCTCTTTAGCAGTAACAACCTGCAGGTCATCACAGGAACAGGCTGAAGATCAGACCTGAGTGGGTCATTCCAAAACACTCAGTTCCTTTGTTTAAACAATTTGTTTAAAAGTTACATAATTCACAGGTTTTCATGTTCTGACTTTCATTTGAGGTTTATCTTGAAACGTTTGTAGTACTTAATGTGCACAAACAGAGCCAGAGATTTGTCTGGCTCTTTTTTAGTGCAGGCGCATGCTGCAGCTGAGTGCAGTGGTTGTTGTGTTTGGGTGTTATTGTGTTTGGGTGTTATGGTGTTATTGTGTTAGGGTGTTATTGTGTTATGGTGTTAGGCTGTTATTGTGTTTGGGTGCTATTGTGTTTGGGTTATGGTGTTATTGTGCTAGGCTGTTAATGTGTTAGGGTGTTATATGTTAGGGTTTATTGTGTTGAGCTCCGGCTCCGTGAAGTGCGCTATGATCCGCTATGATACGTACCGGATCTGTAACGGAGGATCTATAGACACTCAGCTGGAGGAACAGGGCAGCAGTATAGTTATTTACCTCACCTCACATCATGTTTTGTTGTTTTGATTTAGAAAATAATTAATCCACGAAAAGAACAAGAGCATGATGTTACCATTCTGGTGTGCGTCAGGAAGAGAAGGCCCGTTAAAGCGGTGAAGTTTTAAAACAGCCACGACCCGTACATGGATTATTTTCAGAAAATCACAGGAATACTATGACAGTACTCAGGAAAACAGGTAATTGATGGAACAAATAAATAAATTGATGGAACAACATCAGGAGGTCGGCTGAGGGAATTCCAAAACTCTGAAGGAGGAATGTGCAGCACATAGACAGACCCGCATCGACTCAGGTACAGGATAATTACTGAAAACAGGTAACGGGTGAGATTCTTAACAAAAACTCACCATAATTACACAGCTAAATATGCTAAATAAGCGCCATGATAATTAAAGCTCATTTGTAAAGCTTTCCTTACTTTCATCACTGCATCACTGGCGATTCAGAAGAGGAAGAGGAGTCCGGAAAACGTAATGTCAGCTAATGTTAGTTATGTAATCAGCTGTTTACCGGTATCGGTACGTGGATTATTTTCAGAAAATCACAGGAATACTACGACGATACCCAGAAAAAAAGGTAGGCTAACTTGCTAAACAAATAAATTGTTGGAGCAACTTTGGGGGGTCGGCTCATAGTCGAGATCGGCTTACAGTCGAGTACATATGGTAGTTAGTCTGCATCACTTTAACATCGGCAAAGCCAAGAGCTTTTGCATTGGATGTAATCACTCGTGATGTCTGCACTCTTTCCTGATCGCCCAGTCTTGACTCGGATGCATCCAGCATAGGTCACGTCTTGGTGGAATCACCCTACGGACGGCACTCTCAGGCGGTCCCTCCGGCTGTCGGCCATGGATCCAAACATAGGAGTCTTCCTTCGGAACCAGATCAGTGCACCTCTCGACGAACAGCAGGAGCTGTCCAGTTCCAATTCGGGTCCAGTTAATTGCAGGATGGGAGTTTAATTCCAACTAGTCACTGGAGCTGATGAATGTGAGGGAGCAGCTCTAACTTTAAGAATTAACTGTAACCAAGACTGAATAACTTTAGATGAAATCACATCTGATAACATCTGGGCCTTACTCAGGCTGGAAGTTCTTGAAGCAGCTAAGCAAAATAACTTGAGATTACTTTAAGAATAAAAAGAACCGCCAGCCGGAGCTGTGGTGGCGTGGTAGGAATTAAACTAAGAGAAAACGCAAAGTACTAAGGAAGAAGAAACGAATAGCTAAAGAGAGAAGCGGAAAAAGAGTGAAGAAGAGTAAAAAGAGCACAAAAAGAAAGAGTGTGTACAAAGACTGCCGTGGTCTTTTAAACAGTCTTTTGTGCGTTGTGGAGAACACGCCCAGCTTTCTTTGTTCTGTAGGAGCTTTCTGATGATGTCATGAAAAGAGGCAGCAGCTCAAAGCAGCTTGATTATAGCCTAATCTCTGTGATATCAAAGAAACATAACTTATCCACGACTTTCCTGGGGATGTTACTGGAGAAACAATTATGGGTGATACTTCTGGTGTTCGGCGGAAGTAGGAAGTAGCAGACTGACAGTATTTTCGGCTTTGTTGCTGCATGTAACTGTTAACTAAGTGGGCTTAGCAATAATAAATGTATTAATATTCACTCGATAAAGTCACTAATGTGGTTTTTAAATGTCGTTATGGAGCTCAGGGATGAACAAGTACCGTAAATGACAGTGGCCGGGGCCTTTATTTACCTCAACCGCGGAAAGAACCCGGCCTTTATCAGATAGAGACAGGAGACAGGCCTTTATTTCTAATTAAGGATGTATAACTACGTGCTTCTCGCCAAACTTTCCCTTCGCTGTGTCATAATTTATTATGACACAGCGAAGTTTTCCATTAAAAACAGTTTTCCATTAAAAACCGCGGTAAAAATCCATTAAGTCAACGCTCCCTGCAACAGTTATTACGGTAGGCATGGTGCGATTCAAACTGAAATGAGAGCCTCGTAACTGGCTAGCAGTGTGTGTCCACCGCTGACAAACGCACCATTTAAGAAAAAAAAAAAAAAAAAAAAAAAACAGCGCTGCTATGGAGAAACATTTCATAATGTGATCATTCCTCTATCAGCTTTTATAAAGGTTCACTTTTATCCATTTTATCCACTTTTCCGGGTTGGTGTGTTACAGCGGAGCATTGCTCGCTCCTCTCCGGGAAGGAGCTCCATGTTTGCGGCTTTGTTTCATTCTAAGTCAGGTCGTTCTTTCTGGCTGAATGATTGAGGTGCATTTATAAAACTTCTCCTACGATAACCAGCACGACACATTAGTAAAACTTCTACGATAGGCAGCGTTGCTGTGAGGTGTGACAGGTAAAAGCCAATGAAGATCAGCGTGTTAATGAGCTGCTGCATATTTATCAGCCACCATTTATCCTGCTTCATCTGGTTTTAAAGCCATAAATCGGCAAAAGTAACATACATACTGCGTTAGAAATCCTCGTTTTAAAAGACTGACACTAAAATAACAGTTAAAGGTGTATTTTAACCCCTTTAGTGCAATCACACAGTGATATGTAGCAACAGGCATTTATGAATGAGCAAACGTGGTTGCGCCGTGATATTTGCGCATAGCGATGTGGTAAATCACGCGCTACGGCTTATGAATCTGGGCCAATAACTCCGACAGGGATGCTGTCTTGGCGTAACCCACGCCAGATCTACACCTATCACAGTCCTGGCAGAGAGAGAGAGCTAGCACCAAAACCTTCCTACCCCACCATAAAGCCAGTATGATGCTCACATTACGTCTCAGATGGTTAAAGGGTTAACACATGAACTAAGAGCCATTACAATAATATACATACCACAGTAATAATATCACAATAAAATCAGTTTTCATGTCCTTTCCTGTCGTTACTTTACTGACCTTCCACAGAATTGCTGCTGCATGAGTACAGAGCTACAACCCGCTGTCTGTATGTCAGCTGTCATGATGGAGTACCAAGCCTTATGATGAGATATGTGCAGGCTCTGACTTGGCTCTATGTCTGCTTTAAGGTAGACAAGGTTGTTTAACATCCTTAAATAACACCCGACCCACTTTATTACTGCGTAGGTATTGGTACGCCTCCGAGCTTTTCAAATTCCTCATCGCCTTACCATCACAGGCTACAGAATCAACAAAATAGCTAAAACTGCTACTGTACCTGATACGAGGCCACTTCTTAACGTCATCTCCCCAACCATCGATTACAGAGGGTGAAGGTATTGTTATTTCACCCTTTTTGAGCTCCGTGAGGTTGTGTTCCCACATCCTTAGCTAATTTCACTCGCTAAATCTTCATGTATTTGATGGTTTGTTTACTTCTAACCGGAAATAACGCCCATAACACGCGCAAGGCATCATGGGACACAGAAAACTTGTGGATACTAAATCCATTCATTTTCCATTGTCAAAGCATGATGCATAGAATTTTCAAATAGTAAACTCACAGTATGACATGCTGACACAAGTAAAACCACGTTACACAAATAAATCATCTACTTTGTTGTCTAATAGGAATTTATCACAAAATTTAAACATCTAACACTCTATTATGAAATCTGATGAGCTTTACTTAACTAAATCCATTTCTACATTAATGTAAATATTCTAAAGATTACAAAGATAAAGCAAAAGCTCAGACTGTTGTAGATTGTTAAAACAGACTTTGTAGCCTTGTAATGAATTTAAATGACCATAGGATGTCAATGTGACATTCTGTGATTTCAGAAGTATGTTGGAGAAATATAACACTTATAAAACTAAAAAACTAAAGTTTTGCCAAGTCTCTCTGAGGTGATAACGTCTGGTTACCATGGCGTCCGTGAGGTCAGAGGAAGTTAAAGTTCTGTTCATTGTCTTTCCTGAAGGCTTTATGAAGAAAGAGGGAAGAAGATCACAGCAGGAGATCCTGAGAGGTCTTCCTGAGGGCTTATCCATATGCTTAAAGTGTTTGTTATCTAGACATGGTTCTTGTTAATGAGTGCATGTGAGACGCAGGAAAGGCGAGGAGGCAGTTAGGTGTCTGTAAAGGCTGGTTATCTAATTCAGAAAAACATAACCAGAGAGTTATCAAACCTCAGTTGTTCCAGTAATGCTACAAGTGTTATGTGTTAGGGTGTTATGTGTTATCGTGTGGGGGTATTATTGTTAGGGTGTTATGTGTTAGGGTGTTATTGTGTTGGGGTTTTATTGTCAGGGTTATGTGTTAGGGTGTTATTGTGTTGGGGTTTTATGGTTACGATGTTATATATTAGGGTGTTATGGTTAGGGTGTTATGTGTTAGGGTGTTATTGTGGGGTGCAGTCTATGTTTTCCTCATATGTACCTGTTTGTTATTTGGTGACTGTCTGTGGAGGCAGTGAGAGGAGAGACTGTGTGTAGGGGGTCACTGGCGCCCTGCTCACTGTCATTTACCCTGCCTCCTTGGCACACCTGACACAACACACCTCACACAGCACATCTCACACAGCACACCTGACACAACACACCTGACACAACACACCTCACACAACACACCTCACACAGCACACCTCACACAACACACCTCACACAACACATCTCACACAGCACACCTGACACAACACACCTGACATCTGTATATGTTAATAACATTTAGCACAAAGGCCATCAAATAGAGGCTTTGTAGATCATTTTTCTGAATTTCTGCCTGATATATTTGTCTCTTTGTGATCTCCTCTTGAATTCTAAACCCATTTGTCTCATGATTACGGTTTGTACTTACTATAAAAATGTCTGAATAGAGTTTTAGACTTCCTGTCTTCTTTGTCTGTCTCTGTTTGTGTCCCTCAGGCGGGATTGAGGAACATTGAGGATGAGGCACCTGTGGAACTCCGTAGGACCATCTCTGGAGACCTGATGAATGAAGAGGAGATGGACCAAGCTATGGATGAGGCTGCTGAGGAGGCTATCTTCCGGGTAGGATGACAGGATGGATGCATGGATGGATAGAGAGAAGGTGAACAGGAAGACAGGAAAAATGGAGAGAAAGAGAAGTGATCAAATAAAGAATTTTTCCTGTCTGTGAAATCTAAAACCAACAACAAATCAAACCTGCTGAACATCTGCAAATGTTCTGCAGCATATCTGTCAGGATAATTTGGGATTTGGATGGTTTTGTACCAAAACCATGGCGCATTAATGTCGTTAATGTGCATATCATGCATCATTCTCTCTCCTTTAGAGTGCAGCTACAGCACTCAATGAGTCAATGCATTCTAAAATCAATAACGTGAATAAATAAATGTGCATAAATGCTTTTAAAAAGTTATTGTTATTTAGAAATTACTTTAAAACTGTGTTCTGTGTCCTCTGATTCCTTGGCTGGCATCCTTGTGGCATGTCGTTCAAACACGTTTCTATCTGAAACACCGTACCTTCATACATGAAACGTGTCGTGTTCAGACACGTTTCTGTCCGAAACACCGTACCTTCATACATGAAACATGTCGTGCTCCGACACTTTTCTGTCTGAAACACTGTGCTGTCATACATGAAACATGCCGTGCTCAGAGACACGTTTCTGTCTAAAACACCATACTGTCATACAGTACTTGAAAGTGCTGATGACCTGATAAGCCCAAAGCAGGACCACTGAGCCAGGACTTTGTGGACTGATGTTGGACTGCAGGTTCTGGCTACTGTGTCATATCATTCCTGTCATTCCTGTCACGTTTGAGCCAGCAACAGGTTTTTCCTTGTGATGTCATACAGCACTCACATGCTAACTCCAGGGTCTCCATGATGTCGTCCTTGTTGCTGCTTTCATACTTGACCCACTTGTAGGACAAGTTTTTGAGGCGAGTGTGGAGCTGATGATGCATCTCAGCATGAATGTCATATTTCTTTGGTATAGATTTGTTGAGACAGTCATAGCTATTTGTTAGCAGTTGGCTCATGGTGACAAATACACACCTGGCTTTGCCCATCAGTAAGGGGATAAGATGGACCACACAGTCATCTCTCAGCCATTTATCAACTCCTGTCAATCTCTCAGAGGTGGACAGAAGTGCTCTACTATATACATACACTCACTGTCAGACCGTGTATTTTACAACAAGGCCTTCAGTGCTATCCTCCCGCAATTAAACCACCTTCTAATAACCTTGCCATGACACTAGGACTATCCACAAGTTTCCTACGTCCCATGATGCCTTGCACATATTATGGGCATTATTTCCAGTTAGAAGTAAACAAACTGTCAAATACATGAAGATCTAGCTAGTGAAATGACCTAAGGATGTAGAAACACAACCTCATGGAGCTCAAAAAGGGTGAAACAGTACCTTCACCCTCCGTAATCGATGGTTGGGGAGATGATGTTAAGAAGATCAGGTACTCGATGTGACTTCGTGTTGCAAAGAGGGCTCTGACTGTAGTTTGTGCTTATGCACCAAACTGCAGTTCAGAGTATCCAGCCTTCTTGGAGACTCTGGGTGGGATCCTGGATAGGGCCCCTCCTGGGGACTCCATAGTTTTACTGGGGGACTTCAATGCTCACGTTGGCAGTGACGGGGATACCTGAAGGGGCATGATTGGGAGGAACGGCCTCCCTGATCTGAAACCGAATGGTGTGTTGTTGTTGGACTTCTATGCAAGTCACGGACTGGCCATCACAAACACCTTGTTTAAGCACAAGGGTGTTCATAAGTGTACTTGGTACCAGAGCACCCTAGGTCTGAGGTCAGTGATTGATTTTATAATCGTATCATCAGACCTATGACTGTATGTCTTGGACACTCGGGTAAAGAGAGGGGCAGAGCTGTCAACTGATCACCACCTGGTGGTTGGGTCAGATGACGGGGGGGCCGCTAAACAGACCAGGAAGACCCAAACGAGTTGTGAGGGTCTGCTGGGCACATTTGGTGGAAGAACCTGTCCAGATGACCTTCAGCTCCCACCTCTGAAAGAACTTCTCCTGCATTCTGAGGGAGGCTGGGGACATGGAGTCTGAATGGACCCTGTTCAAAGCCTCCATTGTTGAAACAGCTGTTTTGAGCTGTGGCCAGAAGGTTGTTGGTGCCTGTCATGGCGGCAATGCAAGAACCCGCTGGTGGACGCCAGCGGTGAGGGAAGCCATCAGGCTGAAGAAAGAGGCCTTTCATGCCTGGTTGGCACAAGGGACTCTGGAATCGGCTGACAGGTACTAGCAGGCCAGAAGGACTGCAGCCTCAGCGGTTGCGGAAGCAAAGACTCGGGTGTGAGAGGAGTTCGGGGAGACCATGGAAAATTACTTTCGATCGACCTCAAAGCTGTTCTGGCAAACCTTCAGACAACTCAGGACGGGTGGGAGGTTCATAGCTCAAGCTGTTTACAGCAAGGGTGGAGAGCTACTCACCCGGACTGGGGATNGGGTGGGAGGTTCATAGCTCAAGCTGTTTACAGCAAGGGTGGAGAGCTACTCACCCGGACTGGGGATATTGTTGGGTGGTGGAAGGAGCACTTTGAGGAACTCCTTAACCAGGCTTCCATGCCCTCCATAGGGTAGGCAGAGATGGAGGACTCAGGTGGATCAGAGACTATCTCTCTGGTGGAGGTCACTGAGGTAGTTAAAAAGCTCTGCAGTGGCAAATCACCAGGAGTGGACGAGATCCAACCCGAGATGCTGAAGCCTCTGGATGTTGTGGGGCTGTCATCGCTGGCACGCCTATGCAACATTGCATGGAGGTCTGGGTCAGTACCCTTGGAGTGGCAGACTGGGGTGGTGGTCCCCATTTTTAAAAAGGGGGGACCGGAGGGTGTGTTCCAACTATCGAGGGATCACACTTCTCAGCCTTCCCGGGAAAGCCTATGCAGGGGTGCTGGAAAAGAGAATTAGATCGATAGTCGAATCTCTGATCCAGGAGGAGCAATGCGGGTTCCGTCCTGGTCGTGTAAGTGTGGACCAGGTTTTCACCCTCACACGGATACTAGAAGGGGCTTGGGAGTATGCCCAACCAGTCTACATGTGTTTTGTGGACCTGGAAAAGGCCTACGACCGTGTCCCCCAAGGTGTCCTGTGAGGGGTTGCTGTGGGAGTATGGGGTACCGAGTTCGTTGACATGGGCTATCCGGTCCCTGTACAACCAAAGCCAGAGCTGTGTCCGCATCCTTGGCACTAAATCAGATGTGTTTTCGGTGGGCATTGGACTCCGCCAGGGCTGCCCCTTGTCATCAATCCTGTTTGTGATTTTCATGGACAGGATTTCAAGGTGCAGTCAGGGATTGGAGGGTATCCAGTTTGGTGACCTCAGAATTGCATCTCTGCTGTTTGCAGATGATGTGGTTCTGCTGGCTTCATCAGACAGTGACCTTCGACGTGCACTGAGCAGGTTTGAGGCCGAGTGTGAAGCGACTGGGATGAGAATCGGCACTTCCAAGTCTGAGACCATGGTGCTCTGTAGGAAAAAGGTAGACTATTCCCTCCAGGTTAGAGGGGAGTCACTGCCCCAGACAGAGGAGTTTAAGTATCTTGAGGTCTTGTTCACGAGTGAGGGTAGGATGGAGCGTGAGATTGATAGACGGATTGGTGCAGCGTCCGAGGTCCTATGGACGCTTTACCGGACCGTCGTAGTGAAGAGGGAACTGAGCCAGAAGGCGAGGCTCTCAATTTACCAATCAATCTATGTTCCTATCCTCACAATGACCGAAAGGACAAGATCGTGAATACAAGCGACGGAAATGAGGTTCCTCCGTAGGGTGTCTGGGCTCACTCTCAGGGACAGGGTGAGA